>CM053029.1:200877381-200998864 GCA_028564925.1 Lithobates sylvaticus
ATGTGCAGCCTGTGTCCCCCACCCCCATGTGCAGCCTGTGTCTCCCACCCCCATGTGCAGCCTGTGTCCCCCCCCATGTGCAGCCTGTGTCCCCCCCCATGTGCAGTCTGTGTCCCCCCCATGTGCAGCCTGTGTCCCCCCCATGTGCAGCCTGTGTCCCCCCATGTGCAGCCTGTGTCCCCCCCCATGTGCAGCCTGTGTCCCCCCCCATGTGCAGCCTGTGTCCCCCCCATGTGCAGCCTGTGCCCCCCCCCCCCGGTTCTGCCTGTGTCCCCCCCCCCCATGGTGCTGCCTGTGCCCCCCCCTCGGTGCTGCCTGTGTCCCCCCATGGTGGTGCCTGTGTCCCTCCATGGTGCTGCCTGTGTCCCTCCATGGTGCTGCCTGTGTTCCCCCCATGGGAGATCACAGCAGGGAACATCATAGCTTTCGTTTCATAAGCTGTGTGTTCCCCCGCCGCACGCCGGCACATAAGCCCCTCCCCTTGTCCAGAGAACTTTGATACATGTCACCCGTCCTAGGATTGGATGGGTGATCTGTCTATCAAAGTCCCGGAAAAGGGGGGGGAGCTTATGTGACGGCGCGCGGCGGGGGAACATACAGCTTATGAAACGAAAGCTATGATGTTCCCTGCTGTGATCTCCCAGTGGCGGCTCTCCTCTCTTCTCTTCGCCAGCGTGGTGCTGTGTAACAAACAGGAGGAGAAGGAGGTGGGAGGGGAGCGCTGCAGCTACAGGATCAAATCGGCCCCAGGACAGGCGGCCTGTAGCGTGGCTTCTACTGCGCCCCCTTCCTCCAATAAATTGTCCCGCCCAGGGCATCCGCCACTTCTGCCCACCCCTTGTACCGGCCCTGCCACAGGGCAGTTAACCTTGCTCACAGTCCACCTCAGGCCTGCCCAGTGATTAAGCATTTCTACACAGACTTTTCCCACTTGTCGGAGTGGCTTACCCAAGACCTGCCAGCTCCGTACACTTCAACCACTTGCTTACTTGCTTACTGGGCACTTAAACCCCCCTCCTGCCCAGACCAATTTTCAGCTATCAGCGCTGACGCACTTTGAATGACAATTGTGCGGTCATGTGACGCTGTACCCAAATTACATTTTTATCATTTTTTTTCACACAAATAGAGCTTTCTTTTGGTGGTATTTAATCACAGCTGGGGTTTTTATTTTTTGCTAAACAAACAAAAAAAAAGATGGAAAATTTTATAAAAAAAAAAAAATCATGTTTCATAGTTTGTTATAAAATAAAGGCGGCACTGGTGGGCACTGATAGGCTGCACTGGTGGGCACTGATAGGTTGCACTGATGGGCACGGATAGGCACAGTTAAGGTGGAACTGATAGGCACAGATAAGGCGGCACTGATGGGGACAGATAGGGCGGTACTGATGGGCACAGATAAGGCGGCACTGATGGCCACTGATAAGATGGCACTGATGGGCCCTGATGGGTGGCACTGATGGGCACTGATAGGTACCACTGATAGATGGCACTGATGGGCACTGATAGGTGACATTGGTGGGCCATGGTAGGTGACACTGATGGGCAGCACTGTTGATGAGGCACTGATTGTGGGCACTGCTAGGTGGCACTGTGGGCACTGATAGGTGGCACTGATGGGTGGCACTGGTAGATGGCGCTGCTGGGCACTGGTAGGCGGCACTGTTGTGTATTGCTAGGTGGCACTGGCAGCTGGCACAGGTGGGCACAGATGAGCTTGGGGCAATCTCCTTTATCAGGACGGATGTCCCTATCACAGCCGCCGGTGATCGCCTTTTTTTTTTTCTCCTCACGCTGTCGGCGCGAGGAGAAAAAATAGCCGATTACCAGCTCTGTTTACATCACATGATCAGCTGTCATTTGCTGACAGCTGATCACGTGGTAAGGGGTCGGGATCGACCCCTTACTCTGATCTGTTATCCAGCGCGTCTCATAGACTCGCTTATCACATAGCGCGCCCTGCAGGGTGTGCGCAGGCCACTCAGGCATGGAAGGACATCAATAGACGTGCTCCCAGATGGGCCCTGATGGGTGGCACTGATAGGTACCACTAATAGATAGCACTGATGGGCACTGATAGGTGACATTGGTGGGCCATGGTAGGTGACACTGATGGGCAGCACTGTTGATGAGGCACTGATTGTGGGCACTGATAGGTGGTACTGTGGGCACTGATAGGTGGCACTGATGGGTGGCACTGGTAGGTGGCGCTGCTAGGCACTGGTAGGCGGCACTGTTGTGTATTGCTAGGTGGCACTGGCAGCTGGCACAGGTGGGCACAGATGAGCTTGGGGCAATCTCCTTTATCAGGACGGATGTCCCTATCACAGCCGCCGGTGATCGCCTTTTTTTTTCTCCTCATGCTGTCAGCGCGAGGAGAAAAAATAGCCGATTACCAGCTCTGTTTACATCACATGATCAGCTGTCATTGGCTGACAGCTGATCATGTGGTAAGGGGTCGGTAACTAGCTCGTCTCATAGACTCGCTGATCACATAGCGCGCCCTGCAGGGCGTGCGCAGGCCACTCAGGCATGGAAGGACATCAATAGATGTGCTCCCGGCAAAGCAGGTCCGCGCTGTAGCTGGCATTCGGCTATAGCGCGGATCTGAACTAGTTAATGAATGTTTGAGTTACTGAGCATGCACAGAAAAGGGTGACAACATACCTCCCAACTTTTGAACTTGCCAAAGAGGGACAACTGTTATGCCGCTTACACACGGTCAGAATTCTCGTCGGAAAAAGCTCTGATGGTTCTGCCTACACACGGTCACACCAAATTCCGACGGTCAATAACACCACGCCTTAAAAAAACGTTCAACTGCACTATAAAAGGGAAGTTTAATGCTTCTGAGCATGCGTTGAATTTTTTCCGAGCATGCGTCGGAATTTTGCCTGTCAGAATTGCATACACGCAATCGGAAAATCTGATAGAAAGGTTTTCCGTCGGAAAAATTAAGGACAGGTTCTCAATCGAAAGTCCGTCGGAAATTCCGACAGAAAAAGACCGATGGGCATACACACGGTCGGAAAATCCGATGAAAAGCTCCCATCGGACTGTTTCCATCGGAAATTCCGACTGTGTGTATGCGGCATTAAAGAAGCAGAATGCAGCGTGCGTAGCACACCACAACCAAAAAAATGGGTGTGGCCAGCAAACAGTGGGAGTGGCCATGTGGGTTTGTTTGAGATACGTCATTTCCGGTCAGCTGGAACACAGGTGGAGAGCAAACCATTAGTGTTCCTGATACTCTTTTGTCTTCCCTGATGTAAGTGCATTACTATTACAATAAATATTTTAAATACTACACCATTTTTCCTCTCCCTATATGGCACCATTGGAGTTTAAAGTACAGTCTTTATCTACATTGAATGGGTGTCAGCAGTGACTTGGATTCCACTTTCTGAGATCCAACGTGGGATGTTCTTGAGATCCTTTTCACCCCTTATGCGCATCTAACCCCCTATAACAAGGGGTCTACTGAATCTGAGTGTGTAGAGTGTCTGCATGCTGGTGGAGAGAAGAATTTCCTATACTCACTGAAGACATTATTTGTGTAGCAATACCCCCGGAGGAGCCGCTTGAGTATGTTTGGTTCCGTACTCTGCCTCTAAACCCCAAGAACAGACTCAGCCCCTTTGGCACACCTAGCAAAAGTGCAAGGACTAATGAAAAACACGTTATGATAAAACACAAAAATTGTCTTTACTGTAAGGTTTCTGTGGAATAGTAACAGACATTAGCAGTATATATCAAGTAAATCAACTGAAGTATAATAACTGAAATCAAGAGCAATATAACTCAGTATTATAGTCAGGCTGCTTTTAGGGGATTCCACAACTGTGAATAACCCCAAGAGCAGAGGCAAACATTTTAATAGCAACAAATCCCAAACAGCAACCTTATACCGGATTGGTTATCACTTTACTGGATTTATTGGCTCTATGAGTCCAGGCAGGCGGAGAGCAGAGGAATGACCCTTTCTTATTTCAGACTTCTCTCTTCTGTTCCCTGACACGACAGGCCCAACTATAAACACTGTACCTAATGCAGGATTAACTAATGTAACTCCCAAGTTTTACCTACCCCGCTCATACACTACATATACTGAGCTCTGGGTATGTGCATATGTGCCCGTATGGCACCAGTTACTTCATTCCCAAGTAGAAGAAGGCCTTGAATCTTCAGCTAGCCTCTTTAGTTGGTGCACTTAGGTATCCTGCTTGGTAGAGTACAATTTTAGTATACTGGCAGTATCCGGGTTGCAAGGCAGACACTGCGACTGCTCAACAGGGAATAAACATGACCCAGGTTCTGGCAAGTGTGGAAAAAGTAACGCTGTCTGTATGCATTGTCCTGGTTTTCTGCAAATGGTAAGTGCCCTCTCACCAATCCTGTGGTCAAGGCCCAAACGAACGTCCTGGAACAGGCAGGATCTTCAGATAACCCGACTGGTCACTTCACACAGGAACGCATCATGCCGTCAGTGCAGGTGCACCTGGATATGCACCTGGGATCCCCCTCTCATGCAGGATGTCCCCCAACCAGCGGTGGATGCCTGGCAGGAACAGTACACCGACCCTAGAGGCAACACTTATCCCCAGGTCTGGTCTTATCCTCTGCCTCATGGAGTCTGATTCCCCCCAGGCAGACAAAGTGGAGTCCTTTCCTTTCTTTTATGCTGAGGGAAGCTGGTCTGTGTAGTTCTGTCCTCATAAAAAGCTATGGGCCATTTTGTAATGGGGACTACATATCCCGAGATGCATTGCTGCAGTACTCCTTGAGTGTCATTTGATTCCCTCCTTCTGTCAATGAGGAAGCAGGGGAGGGAGAAGCTCTGTCTGTGTGTCTCTTCTTACTGCACAGTGAGAAGAGGAGAGGGAGGGGGGAATTCCCCAGCAGGAGCTGACAGGCATTGTCTCTCCCAGAGAGCCTGTGTGTGTGTGAATCCTGGCGGCGGCCAGAGAAAGATGCAGGCCCGCAGGGCACCCGCTACACAGTCCCCCACCAAAGAACCTTTGGTCCCCCAAAGGAAATAACAGTCCTTGATCTGGTACATACTTTTAAATACATGCGGAAAAAAGTAGATTAACATAACAACAAACTGTTAACATTACATGACTCAAACAACTCATTTTATGACAAAGGATTTACACAGAAACCTCCCACCAATTGTCATATGATGGGAGGGGGGTTGTCCTGTCCGCAGGCCACCTTTGTAGGGATGGCCCTACAAGTTTTGCCAAGGGGTAAGGGTCATCCTTCACCAAATCTGCGGTGAACAGCAGGGCCATCTTAAGAGCATTATAGGCCCCCGGGCAATACAGTGAACTGGGGCCCTGTCTACACGATCACGCATGAGAATAAAAATGCAAATGATCAATAAGGCTATATTTATTGGTACTTCCAACAAAATCAGTGTTTAAACATTAACACGTTAAACAATTAAAACGTTTGGACAATATAACACGAGTTTGGTGGGCACAGTGGCAGCGGTTGATGGGCACAGCGGCAGCGTTTGGGCACAGTGGCAGCATTTGATGGGCATAGTGGCTGCATTTAATGGGCACAGTGGCAGCTTTTGATGGGCACAGTGGCAGTTTTGATGGGCACAGTGGCTATGTTTGATGGGCACAGTGGCAGCTTTGATGGGCACAGTGGCTGTTTAAAGGGCACAGTGGCAGCTTTTGAGGGGCACAGACAGTGGCTGTGTTTGATGCACAACTTGAACTTACTTAAGTAGACATTGTTATGCGGCGTACACACGAAGGGACTATCCCGCGGGATTATCCTCTGGACTCAAGTCCAGCGGACAATCCCCTCGTGTGTGGGCGCCGGCGGACTTTTTGGCGCCAAAGTCCGGCGGACCAAAGTTTTAAGTTTGGTTTTAAAATTATCCGCTGGACTTGTCAGTCCGGCAGACAATCCCGCCGTTAGTAGGCTAGTCCGCCGGACTTTTGAAAATGAACGGACTTGCCGCTCATCGGCAAGTCCGTTCATTTAGCACGTGACTTCAGGTACGTAGCTAGCGTAGGCAGTAAATGCCGCCGCGCTAGCTCCGTGACCTGGCATGGATTTAATCCCCCCAAATCCATGTCAGACCCTTATCCGAGCACGCAGCCTGGCCGGCCAGGAAAGGGGTGGGGACGAACGAGCGCCCCCCCCCCTCCTGAGCCGTACCAGGCCGCGTGCCCTCAACATGGGGGGTGAGCATGTGACCCTGTCCCCTTGTCCCTATATAAGTCCCAGCACAGCGCGGCTCTGGCATTCCGGCCAGAGGGAGCGACGTGTCAACATCGGAAGAAGAAGAACAAGAACAAGAAGAAGGCGGAAGAAGAAGGCGGCGCAGAAAGCGACGACAGCGGCAAGAACAGAAGAGACCCCGGAAGACACAGGAAGACCCCCGAAGACCCCCGAAGGCGGATCGAGACCCCCAGACGACGGCGGCGACGACGAAGAAGGTAGCCGGACTTCTCCGCTCGGTAAAAGAGCTACGTAAATGGCGGAGGAGTCCGGCGAGAAGACCCCTCAAGACGGAAGAAGAACCCCGGAGCAGTGCAATAAATTATTTTTTCAAAAGTGTGGTTTCTTTACTTTACATTTTACACTTTAGGTGAATGGGTAGGGGTACATCGTACCCCATACTCATTCACATAGGGTGGGGGGCCGTGATCTGGGGGGCCCCTTATAAAAGGGGGCTCCCAGATTCCGATAAGCCCCCGCCCGCAGACCCCGACAACCAACGGCCAGGGTTGTCGGGAAGAGGCCCTTGTCCTCATCAACATGGGGACAAGGTGCTTTGGGGTGGGGGGGCCGCACGGCCCCCCTTTCCCCAGGGCACCCCTCATGTTGAAGGCACGCGGCCTGGTACGGCTCAGGAGGGGGGGGGGGCGCTCGCTCATCCCCACCCCTTTCCTGGCCTGCCGGGCTGCGTGCTCGGATAAGGGTCTGAGATGGATTTGGGGGGGACCCCCACGCCGTTTTTCGGCGTGGGGATTCCCTTTAAATCCATGCCAGGTGACGGAGCTAGCGCGCCGGCATTTACTGCCTACGCTAGCTACGTACCTGAAGTTACGTTCGAAATGAACGGACTGCTCCGTGTGTGGGCAAGTCCGTTCATTTTCAAAAGTCCCGCGGACTTTGTTCAGCGGACTGTCCGCCGGAGAAGTCCGGGCGTGTGTGGGCAAGTCCACACGCTCGGAAAGTCCGGCGAAGCCCCGCTGGAAAGTCCGGCGGATTGTCCGCTGGACTAGGTCCGCCGGGAAAAGTCCGCACGTGTGTACGCGGCATTAGACTTACTTGAGGCCGCCGGCCTGGTGCAGTACAGTGTGTCTCTCACAGCAGCAAGGCAGCGCCAGCTATCAAGGGCCGTCTTTCCGCTCCCTCTCCATGTTGTCTGAAGAACATGGCAGAGGTGGGCGGAGTCTGTTCACTAGCCACTGGGACAGCCGCGGTGCGCTATGAATGCTGGGGCAGCCGCGGCCTCTGATTGACGTCACTGGTTGCTAGTTAGATGCCGGCCGGTGAAGACCAACCAGTGCAGTCAGACAATTTAAGCAGCAGATTGCAGCACTGAGGATCCGCCCTGGATGGGGCCCCCCAGACAAGTGGGGCCCCCGGGCAACTGCCCAGCATGCCCAGTGGAAAAAACGGCCCTGGTGAACAGGTCAGGCATGTCAAGATTCCCTTGAGGGGTGAGGATAACTTCTTCTGTGCTCTCACCCAACACATCACAAGTCTCTTGAAATGGTGAATAACTTTGTTCTATCCGTGCTCTTGATTCAGGCATGGTAGGCTCACTAGCCCCATCTTCCTGCTTGACTGTTCCTGCATCCTGCAGATCATTTTCTTTCTCCACTGCCACTGAAGAGGGAGAGACTTCTGACCCTCCTGCTAGCAAGGAGGGTAAGGGATCACATCTGGGGGCAACAGGGGCTAACAGCCGTTTCACCAGATCTGTGTTGGTTCCTACAATTAGCGAATTTCCTGTGGACCCTGGCGACCAAGGTCACACCAAGCCCACTGTGTCAAAGTTCTGAGGTTGTCCAACCCTCAATGAATCACACGATAACTTGATGTGCAGGTAGCCATCACAAGGGTAATCCTCCATTTGAATACCCTGGATCTTGATATCTTCCAACTTCTGCAGGGGTATGTATGACAGATACCTTTTGTAAAAGTCTCTAGTCAGCAAAGTAACCTGAGCACCTCAATCAAGAAGGGCTCTTGTGTAGATTCCTTCAACCAAGACAGACACTACAGACAAAGGGCCTACTAACTTGGCAGGTTTGTCTGACTGGACTTGTGCTTCCGTCATCTTCTGGCGTTGAAAATGCTGTTTCAGGTAACATTTTGGAGGCCGATAGGCATTTCTCACTGAAACGGCACAAACTGCGGGTGTCCTCCATTGTTCCCTTGCAGATTCAGTGAAAGTTCTTCTTGAAGGCCCAGGTCTTCTCTCCAACCTTGGGTCACTTCTCTGTGATCCACAACAGCCTTCTGTCCTCCTTGGTGGACTAGGACATTCTCGCTGGTAGTGACCTCCACATCCACAGTTTAACAAACTTATTGGGTCATCGACCCTCTTCCAGTTGCTGTAGATGAATCTGGATGCACATTAGGCCCTGCAAACCCCTCGCCGGACGACTCGTGAATTTTGCTGCCAACATATTTATAATTTCCATCATCTGGGATACCTGCATCTTCAATGCGGCTATCTCAGACTCCGATGATTCTGCTTCTTTGTATACTCCGGAGGTTAGCGGTGGGGTCCACTTTGGCAACTTGACCAACTTGACCCAACAAGCCGGTCATCCTTTCCATCAGCTGTGACACCTGAGGAAGCAGGGGAGATGCAGAGTGAGCAGCTCTGTCTGTGTTTGTCTCTCCTTACTGCACAGTGAGAAGAGGAGAGGGTGGGGGAATTCCCCCGCAGGAGCCTGTGTGTGTGTGAATCCTGGCGGCGACCTGAGAAAGATGCGGCCCGCAGGGCACCCGCTAGATTTGCACTTGGGGCTACAGGATTGTATATGGACTTCACTATATGTATTCACTTTTTTTTATATTTTGAGTTGGTTTATGTACTTGTATTGAGTACAAGTTGATGATATATGATTTATACACTTTCATATTTACAGTAGCGCGGTTATTTTGATTTTATTTATTCTGAGAGGTGCTTATACACATATATTCGATTTTTTGATAATTTCTGTTTGCAGGGGTTTGGAACGTATATATGTTTTATTGTTTTTTATTAGGCTAAAATGATGTCATACATCCTAGCAGTCTTCATGGGCATTTTTTTTCTTTCATTTGGAGGAGGTGATTTCTCAGCTAGGCACGCCATCCTGCATGTCTGAGCTAAGGGCAGATGGGTTTAGGAAGGCTACATGAATCATCTGCCCCTACTCAAGATGGCTGCAGCTAGGAATGCTAGGGGCGTGTTTTTTCAAAGTGATTTCTCTACAAAATACAGCATGGAGACATGAATGGGTGAGTTTGCGTTGAAATAAATTTAAAATTAATTAAATTGTGTTTTCAGTTTGTGGTGCTCAGATACAGTTGTGTTCTACTTTAAATTACTAAAATGTTTTATTTTATTTTTTTTAAGTTTGCCTTGTGTTCTACTTTAACTATTTAAACCCCGGACCATTTTGCTGGCCAAAGACATGACCACTTTTTGCGATTTGGCACTGCGTCCCTTTAACTGACAATTGCACGGTCGTGCGACGTGACTCCCAAACAAAATTGATGTCCTTTTTTTCCCTCAAATAGAGCTTTCTTTTGGTGGTATTTGATCACCCCTGCGGTTTTTATTTTTTGCGCTATAAACAAAAATAGAGCAACAATTTTGAAAAAAACACATTATTTTTTACTTTTTGCTATAATAAATATCCCCCAAAAATGTATAAAATAAAAATATGTTTTCCTCAGTTTAGGCCGATACGTATTCTTCTACATATTTTTGGGAAAGAAAATCGCAATAAGCGATTATTGATTGGTTTGCGCAAAAGATATAGCGTTTACAAAATAGGAGTTTTATGGCATTTTTATTAATAATTTTTTTTTACTAGTAATGGCGGCGATCAGTGATTTTTAGCGTGACTGCGACATTATGGCAGACACATCAGACATTTTTGACACATTTTTGGGACCATTGTCATTTATACAGCAATCAGTGCTATACAAATGCACTGATTCCTGTGTAAATGACACTGGCATTAAAGGGGTTAACCACTAGGTGGATGTGTAGGGGTTAAGTGTGTCCTAGGGGCATGTTTCTAACGGTAGGGGGCATGGCTATGTGTGACAAGTCACTGATCTCTGCTCTGATCACAGGGAGCAGAGATCAGTGACACTGTCACTAGGCAGAACAGGGAGATGCTTGTTTAAATTAGCATCTCCCGTTCTTCCTCCCCGTGAGATGGTCGTGGGTATCCCCGCGGCGATCAAGTCCGCGGGACCCGCAATCCGACTCACGGAGGTCCCGACCAGCGCGCGCCGCCGGCAGCGTGCACGCGATGGCATGGCAGCAAATTTAAAGGGACGTACCTGTACGCCCATTTGCCTGTCCATGCCATTCTGCCAACGTACATCTGTGTGCGCCAGTCGGGCAGTGGTTAAGAAAGCTGTGTAGTGCTTGTTAAATGCTTAGTAATTTTTCACTGAATCAGCCTAGCTTTTACAAGCTAAGATTAATCTTGTGTAGGTGATCCATGTAAGAAAAACTCTTATGAATATGAGCAGTTGCCTCCACTGTCTCCAACCCACTCCCCCACTTTGGGATTCACTGGTCCATTTACATTTTTTTGAGTTGTGTGATGCACATTATGTTGTGTTTTAATTTGCATTGTGTTAAGGCAGCTCACAAAAAATAATGGGCTGCCAATTCACCAAAACATCTTGAATATTGGAATTTGTCAGACAAATCATGTGAAATTTATTAGCATGTGTAAAGCATGTGTGTTGTGTTGCCATTCATAATGTAACATGCATGTAAACACATGAGTTACCACAACGCAAAGATTTACATGGACCCTGTAGGAAACATGTACTGATAGAAACACAGAGGCTGGATTAACTGACATCCCAAATGCTAGCTGCCTGGGGTTCCTGACTATAGAATTTTGAGAATCTGACCTGAAATCTGTAAAACATAACATCCGTGTTTTTAAATCTTGCTGCTCTTTGGATTGTGGCTTCACTAATAAGAGAATTCACCTTGTGATTCTCTACACTGGTGTAAGGACATCACCCATTCGACTGCAATGCATTTTGTCCAATTCTGGACTTTTTCAAGACCACCTAAAATTATTATGCTAATACAGAGAATTACCAATAAAGCTGCAGTCCTCTGAGCGTTATTGTCTTGTGTGTTATCACCTTGAGCTGGTTATAGCACACATGCACGTGAGTTTTTTTTTTTTTTTTTACTCTGATTTTACGTTTTCTAATAAAGCATTTTTACAACATCACGCTGTGGGAGATTTTGTTTTATTGGTGAATAGGAGAGGTCCATGTCAGTGTGCACCTGCCAGCTGAGCGTTATTGTCTTGTGTGTTATCACCTTGAGCTGGAGATTTTATTGCATAAAATGCTACTGAGAGTTTTTTTTTTTTTTTTACTCTGATTTTACGTTTTCTAATAAAGCATTTTTACAACATCACGCTGTGGGAGATTTTGTTTTATTTTAGGTGCTGAAAGCGGTCCAATTATTTTGCATGGAAATTTGACGTTTTATATTGTAGGCCTGTGAATAGGAGAGGTCCATGTCAGTGTGCACCTGCCAGCTGAGAAATTTGGAACATTTCGGGTATGATAAAGTTTGAAACACAAAATCATAAATTATAATATAATAAATAACTATAAATAATAACAAATAATATATAATAATAATACGTTATTCAATACATTTTAGTCAATTATATAATCAAATCAAAAACACTGACATTTTTTTGGGCCAAACAAGGGTGCAATATTACTAGTCATATTGCTTCAGTAAACATCCCGGGTATGGTAAATTTTGAAACATGGGACTGCACAAAGTCCAACGTCACAATCAGGACAATAGAACCTGGTTTCCTTTCGGATTTTCCTTCCAGTGTCATCACGTTTTGAGCAACAAACTACGCACATTCTTGTGGGTGCTGCCTTTTTTTCAGTTGGTGGGATGTGGTCCATAAAGTGACAACCAAACAGGCGTTCCGGGTTGACAACACCAGCAGCACGATGTCCAGCTCTGTTTGAAGCTGTTGGTGTTTGGTGGTTCAGAAAGATACGTTCTGCAACTTTCCAAACAAAGTCAGCATGAACCACAGGCTTATCACTCTTTTTTTTTTTGTAGAATGAAGGCATTGCTCAAGAAGATGCCTGAAGATCTTCTTAAAATACTTTTTTTGTTGTTTTCTCATGGCTGGATAAAATGTCATTGCCTGGTCGGCTCTGTCAACACCTCCCATGGTGTTGTTGTAGTCTATAACCACTTGTGGTTTCATGATGTCTTTCCCACCTTTTGTGTGTACCATGACAGCAAAGGTGTTATGGATTTTACTCATTAGGCACACATCTTTTTGTCACGCCATCGCAGTGCCATCATTTTGCCTTTCTGCCAGGCAACCATTTCTCCCATCTTGAGCTTCTTATTGCCAAAGGTTGCCGGCATGTCACGCCGGTTAACCCAAGTTCCATAGGCATCCGTTTTTTTTCTGTACAAGGAACTCATAGAGTTCAGGAGATGTGTAAAAATTCTCTGTAGTTACACAATAGCCCTGATTCAGCAATGGCTCCTACAATAAAAGAACTGAAGAGGTTGTCATTCCATAATGACTGTATTTTTGGTTGAATTTGGTTCCTTTACCGGTGTATAGGACAGAATTCCAAATGTAACCTGAGCTTGATTCACATAGCATGAAAGATTTTATGCCAAATCGCGCCCTCTTTGACGCTATATATTGTATCCAGCTGAGCCTTCCCTTGTAGGCCATTAGACTTTTGTCTATGTTGATGTCTCTATCTGGCACATACAGTGGTGTGAAAAAGTGTTTGCCCCCTTCCTCATTTCCTGTTCCTTTGCATGTTTGTCACACTTAAGTGTTTCGGAACATCAAACCAATTTAAACAATAGTCAAGGACAACACAAGTAAACACAAAATGCAATTTGTAAATGAAGGTGTTTATTATTAAAGGTGAAAAAAAATCCAAACCATCATGGCCCTGTGTGAAAAAGTGATTGCCCCCTAAATCTAATAACTGGTTGGGCCACCCTTAGCAGCAACAACTGCAACCAAGCGTTTGCGATAACGTGCAATGAGGCTTTTACAGCGTCCTGGAGGAATTTTGGCCCACTCATCTTTGCAGAATTGTCCTAATTCAGTTACATTAGAGGGTTTTCGAGCATGAACGGCCTTTTTAAGGTCATACCACAACATCTCAATAGGATTCAGGTCAGGACTTTGGCTAGGCCACTCCAAAGTCTTCATTTTGTTTTTCTTCAGCCATTCGGTGGTGGACTTGCTGGTGTGTTTAGGATCATTGTCCTGCTGTAGAACCCAAGTTCGTTTCAGCTTGAGTACACGAACAGATGGTCGGACTCCTTCAGGATCTCTTGGTAGACAGCAGAATTCATAGTTCCTTTTATCACGGCAAGTCTTCCAGGTCCTGAAGCAGCAAAACAGCCCCAGACCATCACACTACCACCACCATATTTTACTGTTGGTATAATGTTCTTTTTCTGAAATGCAGTGTTCCTTCTATGCCAGATATACTTGGACACACACCTTCCAAAGAGTTCCACTTTTGTCTCATCGGTCCACAGAATGTTGTCCCAAAAGTCTTGGGGATCATCAAGATGTGTTGTGGAGAAATTGAGACGAGCTTTGATGTTCTTTTTGCTCAGCAGTGGTTTTCTCCTTGGAACTCTGCCATGCAGGCCATTTTTGCCCAGTCTTTTCCTGATGGTGGAGGCATGAACGCTGACCTTAACTGAGGCAAGTGAGGCCTGCAGTTCCTTGGACGTTGTTGTGGGGTCTTTTGTGACCTCTTGGATGAGTCGTCGCTGCGCTCTTGGGGTAATTTTGGGCCGCCCGGCCACTCCTGGGAAGGTTCACCACTGTTCCATGTCTTCGCCATTTGTGGATAATGGCTCTCACTGTGGTTCGCTGGATTCCCAAAGCTTTGGAAATGGCTTTATAACCCTTTCCAGACTGATAGATCTCAATTACTTTCTTTCTCAATTGTTCCTGAATTTCTTTGGGTCTCGGCATGATGTTTAATTTCTTTTAAGGATCTTCTGGTGGACCTTACTGTGTCAAGCAGCTCCTATTTAAGTGATGCCTTGATTGTGAACAGGTGTGGCAATAATCAGGCCTGGGTGTGGCTAGAGAAATTGAACTCAGGTGTGGACAACCACAGTTATAGTATGTTTTAACAAGGGGGGCAATCACTTTTTCACACAGGGCCATGATTGTTTGGATTTTTTTTCACCTTTAATAATAAACACCTTCATTTACAAATTGCATTTTGTGTTTACTTGTGTTGTCCTTGACTATTGTTTAAATTGGTTTGATGTTCCGAAACACTTAAGTGTGACAAACATGCAAAGGAACAGGAAATGAGGAAGGGGGCAAACACTTTTTCACACCACTGTAGCTCTGTTGGAATTTTTTCATAATTATCTGATATACCTCCTAAAGCTCCTTGAGTTTGGGTGCTGGATGAGTAGTTTCGTCAAATGCTTCATTATTTTCAAAGTGCAAATATGTCATTATCAGGAAAAAGTGGTACTCCAACATGACCTTGCCAAAGAATGGAGTGGCTAGTAATTTATTGGTTGTCCAATACCACTTCTGCAGGGGTTTCCCCACCACTCCCTGAAGAATTATTAGGCCCAGAAATTTCCAGATGTCCTCTTTGGACACTGGATCCCACTTTCTGCTCCCGATGTGTAGCAGCTTCCTGCTCCTGGTACCGGTTTGTCTCTGTAACTATTTTTTCAATAACCTCATTGGTCAAAAATAGTTGGCAGTTTGCCAAGGGGTTGTCAATTTCAACATCCACTTTGATACCAGGCGCTCCAGTAAATGGGAACCTTGGGGGCGCTACGTGATCCGTACCATAGTCAATAGAGCACCAAGTCCGCACATCACTGAGGTCAGTCGCAGGATCGTTG
The DNA here is from genome assembly GCA_028564925.1 of Lithobates sylvaticus. NCBI lineage: Eukaryota > Metazoa > Chordata > Amphibia > Anura > Ranidae > Lithobates > Lithobates sylvaticus. The sequence goes on from CM053029.1 coordinate 200,892,551, forward strand.
CAGAAATCACTTTCTGTGTCTGATGACAAACTTCCCCACGAATTGCTATCACTCAGTTCTGCAAGTGATTCTGTATTGCTTTTCGCTGTTTTCCAGCACGTCATAAACCGCTTTTGAGGTAGAGGCAAGCTTTTTGATTGATTTGCACAAAAGTTATAGCGTCTACAAAATAGGGGATAGATTTACAGTATGGCATTTTTATTAGAATTATTTTTTTTTACTAGTAATGGTGGTGATCAGTGATTTTTAGTGGGACCAGTGACATTTATACAGCGATCAGCTATAAAAATGTACTGATTACTGTATAAATGACACTGGCAGGGAAGGAGTTAACACTAATGGTGAATAAGGGGTTAAATGTGTTCCCTGGGAGGTGTTTCTAACTGTGGGGGGAGGGGACTGACTGGGAGTACAGAGAGATCGCTGTTCCTGACCACTAGGAACAGACGATCACTCTGTACCTCCCTGTCTGAACGGGGATCTGTTTGTTTACATTGACAGATTCCGGTTCTGGCTCTCTGTGGAGCGATCGCGGGTGGCTGGCGGACATCGTGGCTACCGGCCACGCTCATCAACTCCCCCCGCTGTGCAGCGTGCGCTTGCCCGCAATAGCTCTTAAAGGAGCTGACGTACCGGTATGGCGATTCGCGGGAACGAGCCGACCTGCCGCAGTATAATGACGGCGGCTGGTCACCAAGTGGTTAAGGGTCACTTCCATCTGGCGAGTTACTTTGATCACATGGGTGGAGGTGTAGGTTTGTAGAACATCGCTGTTATATGACATTGCTGAGGGTGATCACAGATTATTGGTGGAAAACAAAAGACCATTTATGCAATATTTGCACTCTATTTTAAATTTACACCATTATTGGGCACTATCTTTTGTATTAACGTGTGCACGTATATGTTTTAAGAATATATGTTAATCCCAATAAAATAGTTTGTAAACAAAAAAAGAAAATCTGTTTATGCTGATTTTTTTTTTTTTTAATCACACTGAAATAGTATTGGGATTTTTAGTCTGTGGGCAGAGCGTCATGCATGTTCACCTAATTTGAATCATATTCTTTATCACAGTTTGACTCTGCAGCTGATTTTAGGCCTCATGCTGCTGGTAAACGGACGTTTAGGAGAAGTTGGATGTTTTTTTTTCAGGTGCCCCTGAACTCTCCTCTATGTTATCTTATCAGTACATGTACACAGGGTCGTTTATAGTCATTTCTAGGCAGCTGAGTTTAGAAGCATTTTTTGGAAAGCAAAAAAATGGGTTCAGGACGGATGCTCAGAGGCATTTGAAACGCCTGTAACAGCTTGTAAACGCAGTAACTCCCATTTAGCCGCATTTTGTTTACAGGCGTTATTAATGAAGATACATTTTTGACTATTTGCAAAGAAAAAAAAACGCTTCTAAACTCAAACGCGGCTAAACGCGACATTCAAACGTGGCAAAACTGACGTTTTGAAGCGGCGGTTACTATCTGTCAAGTTGAATCATTCAGGAGAGGTTTTAAAACGTCATGTGTACATTAAGTCTGGTGTGTTTACATTATTTGAGGGGAAATATCCTGAACGCAAAAAAAAAAAAAACCTGTTTCTCTTATTTCCTAGTTTTGCAGCTGTCAAACCTTAGCAAATAGGACCCAACGGTGTAGTTTCCAGGTCTAACGACACAGGGTTGTTCTGGGACTTGTTTTATAGCTGCGTCTCCTGGTCTGCGCTGACACGTCTACCCTCTGCTGGCTGCGAGTGGGAGCCGAGTGTCTACGTTCTGAATTAATGTGTGTGTTACTGATTGCCTGCGTGGGTGGAAGTTTAGGTGTTGCGACAGAGATTGGGCATTCTGTAAGAGGGGTCTATTTTTATGTGCATTCTAGATATTGCAAAGCCTCTGTTTTGGTGATATATTTAGTTTTGTGATATATTATGTATGACCTTGGAAGGTAATAATATGTAAATAACAATGTTTAGTTCATGAGCTATTAAGAGCATAAAATATAAGCATACAAATATAATACAAAAGTGCAAATTAATTTCCATAGGAATATGAGGCATGTAATTCTCTAAAAAATGTGTTAATGAGATTAACCCTTGGTTAATGTGTCTGTATGTGGCACAGGGTTGAAGCCCAAGTCCATTCTCTACTCCTCACACCTACTTGTATGTTAAATTGTACATTTATTTTTACTTACCTTGTTCCAAAATCTTCTTTTACGGTCACTTAATTAAGGATGGGCCCGGTGCTCGATGCGAACCCACGTTCGCATCGAGCACCGGGCGTTCGCTCGCTCGGCGAGCCCAGAACTATTTTGGCCGCTCGCATCACGTTCGTGTGATGCGAGCGGCCCCGCAATGCATTGCGGCCGGCGCGGCCGACGCAGTGCATTGCTGGCTGATGATTGGCCAAGCATGCACTGTGACCCCGCATGCTTGGCCAATCACAGCCCCGGAAACTCGAAGAGCCATAATTGGCTACAGGCAGGACGCCTGTAGCCAATTACAGCTCAGGGGCTGTAGTACACGCCCCCCCCTATAAAACGCCGCCACGCCGTCTGCGCCGGTCACATGCTGTTCCGGCGCAGATTGAGCAGGCTGTTCCTGTGACACTCTGCTGCATTTAGATAGATAGAGAGAGAGATTCACTTGCAGAGATTGAGTTAGATAGATTCAGTTACAAAGATTGATTGACAAAGAGGGGCTTGTAGTGTGCTCGTGGCAGGCAGGCAGAGCTCCTATATTTTGTTACCAGAAGCACCTATAGGACTTGTAGTGTGTTCGTGGCAGGCAGGCAGAGCTCCTATATTTTGTTACCAGAAGCACCTATAGGACTTGTAGTGTGTTAGTGGCAGGCAGGCAGAGCTCCTATATTTTGTTACCAGAAGCACCTATAGGACTTGTAGTGTGTTAGTGACAGGCAGGCAGAGCTCCTATATTTTGTTACCAGAAGCACCTATAGGACTTGTAGTGTGTTAGTGGCAGGCAGGCAGAGCTCCTATATTTTGTTACCAGAAGCACCTATAGGACTTGTAGTGTGTTAGTGACAGGCAGGCAGAGCTCCTATATTTTGTTACCAGAAGCACCTATAGGACTTGTAGTGTGTTAGTGACAGGCAGGCAGAGCTCCTATATTTTGTTACCAGAAGCACCTATAGGACTTGTAGTGTGTTAGTGGCAGGCAGGCAGAGCTCCTATATTTTGTTACCAGAAGCACCTATAGGACTTGTAGTGTGTTAGTGACAGGCAGGCAGAGCTCCTATATTTTGTTACCAGAAGCACCTATAGGACTTGTAGTGTGTTAGTGGCAGGCAGGCAGAGCTCCTATATTTTGTTACCAGAAGCACCTATAGGACTTGTAGTGTGTTCGTGGCAGGCAGGCAGAGCTCCTATATTTTGTTCCCAGAAGCACCTATAGGACTTGAAGTGTGTTAGTCCCATCACACACACAGAGCTATATTTTCTTCCCAGAAGCACCTATAGGACTTGAAGTGTGTTAGTCCCATTACACACAAAGAGCTATACTTTGTTCCCAGAAGCACCTATAGGACTTGAAGTGTGTTAGTCCCATTACACACACAGAGCTATATTTTCTTCCCAGAAGCACCTATAGGACTTGAAGTGTGTTAGTCCCATTACACACACAGAGCTATATTTTCTTCCCAGAAGCACCTATAGGACTTGAAGTGTGTTAGTCCCATTACACACACAGAGCTATATTTTCTTCCCAGAAGCACCTATAGGACTTGAAGTGTGTTAGTCCCATTACACACACAGAGCTATATTTTCTTCCCAGAAGCACCTATAGGACTTGAAGTGTGTTAGTCCCATTACACACACAGAGCTATATTTTCTTCCCAGAAGCACCTATAGGACTTGAAGTGTGTTAGTCCCATCACACACACAGAGCTATATTTTGTTCCCAGAAGCACCTATAGGACTTGAAGTGTGTTAGTCCCATTACACACACAGAGCTATATTTTGTTCCCAGAAGCACCTATAGGACTTGAAGTGTGTTAGTCCCATCACACACACAGAGCTATATTTTGTTCCCAGAAGCACCTATAGGACTTGAAGTGTGTTAGTCCCATTACACACACAGAGCTATATTTTGTTCCCAGAAGCACCTATAGGACTTGAAGTGTGTTAGTCCCATCACACACACACAGAGCTATATTTTCTTCCCAGAAGCACCTATAGGACTTGAAGTGTGTTAGTCCCATTACACACACAGAGCTATATTTTCTTCCCAGAAGCACCTATAGGACTTGTAGTGTGTTAGTCCCATTACACACACAGAGCTATATTTTCTTCCCAGAAGCACCTATAGGACTTGAAGTGTGTTAGTCCCATCACACACACAGAGCTATATTTTGTTCCCAGAAGCACCTATAGGACTTGAAGTGTGTTAGTCCCATTACACACACAGAGCTATATTTTCTTCCCAGAAGCACCTATAGGACTTGAAGTGTGTTAGTCCCATTACACACACAGAGCTATATTTTCTTCCCAGAAGCACCTATAGGACTTGAAGTGTGTTAGTCCCATTACACACACAGAGCTATATTTTGTTCCCAGAAGCACCTATAGGACTTGAAGTGTGTTAGTCCCATCACACACACAGAGCTATATTTTCTTCCCAGAAGCACCTATAGGACTTGAAGTGTGTTAGTCCCATTACACACACAGAGCTATATTTTCTTCCCAGAAGCACCTATAGGACTTGAAGTGTGTTAGTCCCATTACACACACAGAGCTATATTTTCTTCCCAGAAGCACCTATAGGACTTGAAGTGTGTTAGTCCCATTACACACACAGAGCTATATTTTCTTCCCAGAAGCACCTATAGGACTTGAAGTGTGTTAGTCCCATTACACACACAGAGCTATATTTTCTTCCCAGAAGCACCTATAGGACTTGAAGTGTGTTAGTCCCATCACACACACAGAGCTATATTTTGTTCCCAGAAGCACCTATAGGACTTGAAGTGTGTTAGTCCCATTACACACACAGAGCTATATTTTGTTCCCAGAAGCACCTATAGGACTTGAAGTGTGTTAGTCCCATCACACACACAGAGCTATATTTTCTTCCCAGAAGCACCTATAGGACTTGAAGTGTGTTAGTCCCATTACACACAAAGAGCTATACTTTGTTCCCAGAAGCACCTATAGGACTTGAAGTGTGTTAGTCCCATTACACACACAGAGCTATATTTTCTTCCCAGAAGCACCTATAGGACTTGAAGTGTGTTAGTCCCATTACACACACAGAGCTATATTTTGTTCCCAGAAGCACCTATAGGACTTGAAGTGTGTTAGTCCCATTACACACACAGAGCTATATTTTCTTCCCAGAAGCACCTATAGGACTTGAAGTGTGTTAGTCCCATTACACACACAGAGCTATATTTTCTTCCCAGAAGCACCTATAGGACTTGAAGTGTGTTAGTCCCATCACACACACAGAGCTATATTTTCTTCCCAGAAGCACCTATAGGACTTGAAGTGTGTTAGTCCCATTACACACACAGAGCTATATTTTCTTCCCAGAAGCACCTATAGGACTTGTAGTGTGTTAGTCCCATTACACACACAGAGCTATATTTTTCTTCCCAGAAGCACCTATAGGACTTGAAGTGTGTTAGTCCCATCACACACACAGAGCTATATTTTGTTCCCAGAAGCACCTATAGGACTTGAAGTGTGTTAGTCCCATTACACACACAGAGCTATATTTTGTTCCCAGAAGCACCTATAGGACTTGAAGTGTGTTAGTCCCATCACACACACAGAGCTATATTTTCTTCCCAGAAGCACCTATAGGACTTGAAGTGTGTTAGTCCCATTACACACAAAGAGCTATACTTTGTTCCCAGAAGCACCTATAGGACTTGAAGTGTGTTAGTCCCATTACACACACAGAGCTATATTTTCTTCCCAGAAGCACCTATAGGACTTGTAGTGTGTTCGTGGCAGGCAGGCAGAGCTCCTATATTTTGTTCCCAGAAGCACTTATAGGACTTGAAGTGTGTTAGTCCCATTACACACACAGAGCTATATTTTCTTCCCAGAAGCACCTATAGGACTTGTAGTGTGTTAGTGGCAGGCAGGCAGAGCTCCTATATTTTGTTACCAGAAGCACCTATAGGACTTGTAGTGTGTTCGTGGCAGGCAGGCAGAGCTCCTATATTTTGTTCCCAGAGGCACCTATAGGACTTGAAGTGTGTTAGTCCCATTACACACACAGAGCTATATTTTCTTCCCAGAAGCACCTATAGGACTTGAAGTGTGTTAGTCCCATTACACACACAGAGCAATATTTTCTTCCCAGAAGCACCTATAGGACTTGAAGTGTGTTAGTCCCATCACACAGAGCTCCTCTATTTTCTTTGCATAAGCACCCACAGGACTTCTAGTGTGTTAGTGGCATCACACAGAGCTCCTATATATTCTTCTCAGCAGCACCCACAGGACTTCTAGTGTGTTAGTGGCATCACACAGAGCTCCTCTATTTTCTTTGCAGAAGCACCCACAGGACTTCTAGTGTGTTAGTGGCATCACACAGAGCTCCTCTATTTTCTTTGCAGAAGCACCCACAGGACTTCTAGTGTGTTAGTGGCATCACACAGAGCTCCTCTATTTTCTTTGCAGAAGCACCCACAGGACTTCTAGTGTGTTAGTGGCATCACACAGAGCTCCTCTATTTTCTTTGCAGAAGCACCCATAGGACTTCTAGTGTGTTAGTGGCATCACACAGAGCTCCTCTATTTTCTTTGCAGAAGCACCCACAGGACTTCTAGTGTGTTAGTGGCATCACACAGAGCTCCTCTATTTTCTTTGCAGAAGCACCCACAGGACTTCTAGTGTGTTAGTGGCATCACACAGAGCTCCTCTATTTTCTTTGCAGAAGCACCCATAGGACTTCTAGTGTGTTAGTGGCATCACACAGAGCTCCTATATATTCTTCTCAGCAGCACCCACAGGACTTCTAGTGTGTTAGTGGCATCACACAGAGCTCCTCTATTTTCTTTGCAGAAGCACCCACAGGACTTCTAGTGTGTTAGTGGCATCACACAGAGCTCCTCTATTTTCTTTGCAGAAGCACCCATAGGACTTCTAGTGTGTTAGTGGCATCACACAGAGCTCCTATATATTCTTCTCAGCAGCACCCACAGGACTTCTAGTGTGTTAGTGGCATCACACAGAGCTCCTATATTTTCTTTGCAGAAGCACCTATAGGACTTCTAGTGTGTTAGTGGCATCACACAGAGCTCCTCTATTTTCTTTGCAGAAGCACCCACAGGACTTCTAGTGTGTTAGTGGCATCACACAGAGCTCCTCTATTTTCTTTGCAGAAGCACCCATAGGACTTCTAGTGTGTTAGTGGCATCACACAGAGCTCCTATATATTCTTCTCAGCAGCACCCACAGGACTTCTAGTGTGTTAGTGGCATCACACAGAGCTCCTATATTTTCTTTGCAGAAGCACCTATAGGACTTCTAGTGTGTTAGTGGCATCACACAGAGCTCCTCTATTTTCTTTGCAGAAGCACCCACAGGACTTCTAGTGTGTTAGTGGCATCACACAGAGCTCCTATATTTTCTTCTCAGCAGCACCCACAGGACTTCTAGTGTGTTAGTGGCATCACACAGAGCTCCTATATTTTCTTTGCAGAAGCACCTATAGGACTTCTAGTGTGTTAGTGGCATCACACAGAGCTCCTATATTTTCTTCTCAGCAGCACCCACAGGACTTCTAGTGTGTTAGTGGCATCACACAGAGCTCCTATATTTTCTTTGCAGAAGCACCCATAGGACTTCTAGTGTGTTAGTGGCATCACACAGAGCTCCTATATTTTCTTCTCAGCAGCACCCACAGGACTTCTAGTGTGTTAGTGGCATCACACAGAGCTCCTATATATTCTTCTCAGCAGCACCCACAGGACTTCTAGTGTGTTAGTGGCATCACACAGAGCTCCTATATTTTCTTTGCAGAAGCACCCATAGGACTTCTAGTGTGTTAGTGGCATCACACAGAGCTCCTATATTTTCTTCTCAGCAGCACCCACAGGACTTCTAGTGTGTTAGTGGCATCACACAGAGCTCCTATATTTTCTTTGCAGAAGCACCTATAGGACTTCTAGTGTGTTAGTGGCATCACACAGAGCTCCTATATTTTCTTCTCAGCAGCACCCACAGGACTACCGACTACAATGGCTGGAAGACCGCCAAGGGGAGGCAGAGCGTGCAGAGCCAAGAACACAGGGCAGACAGTCTCTGTTTCTAGTGGACGTGGCCGTGGACGTGGACGTGGTCGTGCATCGTCATCAGCACGTGGCCATGGGACACGCGCGTCTTTGTTTTCGGCAGCTGGACATGTGGAGCCGCATCATGCTGAAGGCTTGGTAGAATGGATGACCAAGCCCTCCTCATCCTCCTCATCCTCTCTCACCCAGGCTCAGGGTACTGACAGAGCATCATCAGCCACCCCTTCCCTAGACCCACCATGTCCTCCTGAGGAGTCCCCCGAACTCTTTGAGCACAGTGTTGGGTACATGCTCCAGGAGGATGCCCAACGATTCGAAGGCTCGGATGACGATACCCAGCTTGAGGAATCTGGCAGTACAGTTCCACCAGCTGCAGCTTACTGCCAGGTTTGCTCTAGTGGTGAAGAGGGAGGGGATGATGAGGTCACTGACTCCACGTGGGTGCCTCAAGGGAGAGAGGATGAGGAGGAGGACGAGGAGGAGGAGGATGCGGCGTCACATGTCCAACGAGGCAGGATGCCCCCTGGAGGCCAGGTAGAGGCCAGCACAGCAACTGTACAACACCGCAGAGCTCCGCCTGTGCAGGGCGCTGCCTCTGCACGTTATCAGAAAAGTTCTTTGGTGTGGGCCTTTTTTGAGACGAGTGCAGCAGATCGCACCACTGCTATTTGCAATATTTGTCTCAAGCGTATCTCGCGTGGCCAAAACATCAGCCGCTTGGGCACGACAAGCATGACCAGACATATGGCGACCTGCCATGCAGCTCGTTGGCAGGCACACATAAAAGACCCACACCAAAGAACTAAGCGGACCTCTCCTTGCTCCTCCTCAGCTGGGATCTCCATCCCCACTACACCTTCAGTCCTCTCTGAAAGCTGCTCTGAGAGGACTGAAGGTGTAGAATTCGGTGTGTCACAACCAAGTACTTGCAGTACACCGACGTCCGAATGCAGCAGGCAAATTTCCCTGCCCCAGCTGCTGGACCGTAGAAAGAAGTACACTCCCAGCCATCCACATGCCCAGCGGTTGAATGCTAGCCTTGCTAAATTGCTAGCACTTCAACTGCTGCCTTTTCAGTTGGTAGACTCGGCCCCCTTCCGTGAGTTTGTTCAATGTGCGGTTCCTCAGTGGCAGGTTCCCAAACGCCACTTTTTCTCGCGGAAGGCGATTCCGTCTCTCTACCGGCATGTGGAGGGCAATGTCCATGCCTCGCTGGACAGGGCGGTCAGCGGTAAGGTGCATATTACCGCTGACTCATGGTCCAGCAGGCATGGACAGGGACGGTACCTTTCTTTCACGGCCCATTGGGTCACTCTATTGGCAGCTGGGAGGGATGCAGGACAAGGTGCAGTAGTGTTGGAGGTTGTTCCGCCACCACGCCTCCAAAACGCGACTACTGCTACTGGTTGTGACACACCTCTCTCCTCCACCCCCTCCTCTTCTTCTTCCTCCAGTGCTCTGTCCTTGGAACCAGCGGTGCTCCGTAGGCGTACAAGGGGCTACGCAAGTACGCAGGCAAAAAGATGCCATGCCGTGCTTGCGCTGGTGTGTTTGGGGGACAGGAGCCACACTGGGCCAGAGGTTCTGGCAGCTCTGCAGGGGCAGGCCGAGAGGTGGTTGACGCCACGTCAGCTTAAGCCAGGAATGGTCGTTTCTGACAATGGCACCAACCTCCTCTCCGCCCTGCGACAGGGGCAGCTCACCCATGTGCCCTGCATGGCTCACGTCCTCAACCTGGTGGTGCAGCGGTTCTTGGGCAGGTTCCCAGGCTTACAGGATGTCCTGAGGCAGGCCAGGAAAGTCTGTGTGCATTTCCGCCGATCTTATAATGCCAGTGCTCGGCTGACTGAGCTGCAAAAGGAGCTGAACCTGCCCAAGAACCGCCTAATATCTGACATGCCCACCAGGTGGAACTCAACGTTGGCCATGCTGCAGCGACTGCACACGCAGCAGAGGGCCATCAATGAGTACCTTTGCGACTACGGCACCAGGACAGGGTCAGGGGAGCTTGGGTTTTTTTCCCCACGTCAGTGGAGCATGATCAGGGATGCATGCACTGTCCTCTCACCATTTGAGGAGGCCACGAGGATGGTGAGCAGTGACAGTGCATGCATCAGTGACACTGTCCCTCTTGTCCACCTGTTGGAGCATACGCTGCGTGGGATAATGGACAGGGCACTTGAGGCAGAACAGAGGCAGGAAGAGGAGGACTTCCTTGCCTCTCAAGGCCCCCTTTATCCGGACAGTGTTCCTTCTGTCCCACCCATCACACAGGAAGAGGATGAGGAGGAGGAGGAGGAGGAGGAGGATTGTGTGAGCATGGAGGTGGAGCCTGGCACTCAGCATCAGCAGCAGCAGTCTTTTAGGGATGATGTACAGTCCCAACAAGCCAGTGGACTTGTACGTGGCTGGGAGGAGGTGGCTGGCGATCATGTCATCCTCAGTGACCCAGAAGACTCCGGACCGAATGCCTCAGCTAACCTACGCTGCATGGCCTCCCTGATCCTGCAAAGCCTGCGGAAGGATCCTCGTGTTCTTCGGATCAAGGAGAGGGACCATTACTGGCTGGCCACTCTCCTTGATCCGCGGTACAAGGGTAAGGTTGCGGACCTTATCTTGCCGTCGCAGAGGGAGCAGAGGATGAGACATCTCAGGGAGGCCTTGCAGAAAGGTCTGTGCAACGCGTTCCCAGAAACTGGGAGGCTACAAACTCCTGGTCCTGGGCGACGAGTTGCTGAGGCTTCGGTCAGTGGCAGAAGGAGCGGTGGGGAAGGTGGACGTCTGACCGATGCGTTCAGACAATTTTTTAGTCCGCAGCCCCAAGGTATGATCGGTTCCAGCAACCATCGCCAGCGTCTGATATACATGGTGCAGGAATACCTTGGGGCAAGGTCAGACTTGGACACCTTTCCCACCGAAAATCCTCTGGCTTACTGGGTCCTGAGGATGGATCACTGGCCAGAGCTTGCACAGTATGCAATTGAGCTACTGGCCTGTCCTGCCTCCAGCGTTCTTTCCGAACGCACATTCAGTGCTGCTGGAGGATTTGTGACTGATCATAGGGTGCGCCTGTCCACCGCCTCGGTTGATCGACTGACATTCATCAAAATGAATCAGTCTTGGATCACCACCAGCTACCAGGCACCTGAGGCGGATATAACCGAATAATTTTTAATGTCACATCCCTTCAAGACTGCCTATGCTGATGCTGAGTGACTGTCCTCTTATGTTCACTGACTATCCTCTTCCTCCTCCTCAATGATCCATGCCACAGCACCAGTGCCTAAGGCACAATTTTTCAGCCCCTGTTTAACAGGGGCGTGTACTTACAATTTTTTAAAAAAAATGCTTCGCAACACGTGTGACTGCTGTGCTCCAAGTACAGTCTCTGTGAGGGCCGTGTTGCAGTGTTGTGGCACCAGCACCAGTGCCTAAGGCACAATTTTTCAGCCCCTGTTTAACAGGGGCGTGTACTTACAATTTTTTAAAAAAATGCTTCGCAACACGTGTGACTGCTGTGCTCCAAGTACAGTCTCTGTGAGGGCCGTGTTGCAGTGTTGTGGCACCAGCACCAGTGCCTAAGGCACAATTTTTCAGCCCCTGTTTAACAGGGGCGTGTACTTACAATTTTTTAAAAAAATGCTTCGCAACACGTGTGACTGCTGTGCTCCAAGTACAGTCTCTGTGAGGGCCGTGTTGCAGTGTTGTGGCACCAGCACCAGTGCCTAAGGCACAATTTTTCAGCCCCTGTTTAACAGGGGCGTGTACTTACAATTTTTTAAAAAAATGCTTCGCAACACGTGTGACTGCTGTGCTCCAAGTACAGTCTCTGTGAGGGGTTGCAGTGTTGTGGCACCAGCACCAGTGCCTAAGGCACAATTTTTCAGCCCCTGTTTAACAGGGGCGGGTAATTACAAATCTTGATCTAATAGTTCACAGCAGGGCCCATTCCTGCGCCCACCAAGAGTAACTATGAGGGCCTACAGTCTTGTGGCAACACCGTCCACCACCACCGCCAAAGGCCCAATTTTTCTGCCCTGTTCATCAGGTGCTTGCAATTACAAATCTTGATCTAATAACTCACAGCAGGGCCCATTCCTGCGCCCACCAAGAGTAACTGTGAGAGCTTACAGTCTTGTGGCAAAACCGTCCACCACCACCACCCCCAATTTTTCTGCCCTGTTCAACAGGTGCATGCAATTACAAATCTTGATCTATTAACTCACAGCAGGGCCCATTCCTGTGCCCACCAGTCTTGTGGCTACACCAACATCTAATAGGGCAAATTTCTGCAGAGTATATACGCCAGGCCCCTACTTTCAAACATCCAACTTACAAACGACTCCTACTTGCAAATGGAAAGAGAAAACAGGAAGTGAGAGGAAATCTACCCCTAGGAAGGGAAATTCTATCCTGTTAGATTTAATTTGGGAAAAAGGTATCTCCTCTCTACTGATACTTTATCACCAATCCTTGTTTCAATTAAAACCCCACTTTTCCAAAAACATTTATCATTGGGACGGAAAGTGAGGTGACATGTTCTGAACAGATGTGCAAAGACAGCAAATGTTACAGGGGTGATAACCCCTCCCTATGTTCTCCAAAAAGCTTAAAAATAGATTTTTTTGGGATGGAGCTACACTTCATAATGTACCTGTTCAGATTCTACTTAAGATCAAACCTAAAGCCGCAAGTGGTTTTAAATGGCTTCTTTTTTTCCTTTACAAATGTCATTTTGTGCAAGGACAGTTCTAAACACGGGAAACACATGCCACTTCACAGGCATACTTTGGACACCCCCCAGGTACCATATTTAAAGGAAAATGTCACTTTTTTTTTTTTTCACTTTATGCATCATTAAAATGACTGCTCCCGAAAAAACGTTAGTTTTTAAAAGTTCTTTTTGCATTGATATATGTCCCCTGGGGCAGGACCCGGGTCCCCAAACCTGTTTTATGACATTAACATGCATATTGGCCGTTGTAATTAGCACTTTTGATTTCGAACGTTCGCGTCCATTATAACGTATAGGGTTCGAAAATTCGCGCGAACTTTCGGTCCGTTCGAAGGTTCTGGTTCGAACCGAACCCGGGGGTGTTCGGCTCATCCCTACAAAACCAGAGCATTCAGAATCTAGTGCATTTGTGCATGGTAATGAATCAGCTTCTAACTTCAGCTTGTTCAATTAAGCTTTGACAATAAAACCATACTTGCCAACAGTCCTAATTTTCCCAGGACATTCAAGGTATTCAGACCCAGATCCCGGTCTTACCGTGTCCCAGGAAAATTCACGGGAAACTGGTTTTGTCCCGATGTTTCATGAGGAATCGCCAGAGCCGCCGCTAGAGATCCGGGGTCACCCATCACTTTTATGAAGAGCAGCCCTCTTTGAGGCCGAGGCGGGCAAGAAACAAGAGACAGAGCCTGGGTTGTGGGCCAGGCCGAGATCCGGGGGTTTGGTGGCAGCTCAACTTCTATTCGCAGCCGCTTTCATTGCCACCCGGGCTCCGCCTCTTGTTTGTTCCCCTCGAGAGCTGCTCTTTGCAAAAATGGCAGCGGAGAAAATATCACCAGTGCTGACCCCGAACCTCTAGCGGTGGCTCTGGCGATACAGCAGCATGGAGAGCACAGAATCTGGTGGCAAGCTGCATCTTGGTGACAAATAACAAACTGCATCTGGTGACAAGTGAGCACTGCATCTCTGGTGGCAAGTAGCAAGCTGCATCTTGGTGACAAGTCAGTGCTACATCTCTGGTGACAAGTAGCAAGCTGCATCTGGTGACATGTGAGCGCTGCATCTCTGGTGGCAAGTAGCAAGCTACATCTTGGTGACAATTGAGTGCTGCATCTCTGGTGACAAGTAGCAAGCTGCATCTGGTGACAAATGAATGCTGCATCTCTGGTGGCAAGTAGCAAGCTACATCTTGGTGACAATTGAGTGCTGCATCTCTGGTGACAAGTAGCAAGCTGCATCTGGTGACAAATGAATGCTGCATCTCTGGTGGCAAGTAGCAAGCTGCATCTTTCTTTCTCTCTCGTTCTCTTTCTCCCTCCATTCCTCTCTTCCTTCTCCCTCCATCCCACTTTCATCTCAGACTCTAACCACACCCCTTTAAGCCACACCCAATATTTAGTGCAAACCATGCCCATTTTTGCCACGGTGCAAAAAGGCACTCCTCTCCCACTATGCCACACCTACAAATGAATGTCCTGCCCCCTAATTATAATCAAACTCTGCCTACAGACAAAAAAGTGTCCCTATTAGAGATGAGCGGACACCTGGATGTTTGGGTTCGACCGAACTTCGGAAAAAATTTTGAGTTCGGGACCGAACTTGACCCGAACTTGACCCCGAACCCCATGGAAGTCAATGGGGACCCAAACTTTTGAGGACTAAAATGGCTCTAAAAAAGCAATGGAAAGGGCTAGAGGGCTACAAATGGCAACAAAATGTTGTTAAGAGCATGGCAAGTGCTCTGCAAACAAACTTAAAATAACATAAAAAAAAAAAAATAATAATATGCTGGAGGCAGAAGAGGTACAGGAAGTCATTAAGAACCTCAGAAACTCAACGGCACGAGGCGTCATATGGTGGGAATGCCCCAGAATACGCCCTTTCTGGAAAAAAAATATTCAATTTAATGGATAAGCTAGTGGGAAAATAAAATACTTTGAAATTAAAAATGTTTTAAATTATGATCTTGACCTAGGAGGACGAGGTCCATATGGAGTAGGAGGTTGAGGGGGCGGTGGATGTGGCTGTGTAGGTGTAAGCAGCGGTGGAACAGGACGAGGTAGCCAACACTGGTTCAAAAATACAACAATGGCTGGGTAAGGCCGGTGATGTGTCGAATTCTGTCCCCCGTCGGATAGTGCCCGCCCTATACTGCGCTTGCTCGGTACGTAGGACAAGGGGATTTTGAAAATCTCCAAAGACGAAAGGCGCCTGTGTGGTGAGTCCGGGTTCAAGCCACACCATCCAAGGTTCAAGCCGAGCGAAGCGAGCCCGCGCCCGAAGCATGGCGAGCAAAGCGTGGCGAGCCTGTGAGGGGCCCTGTTACTATGTGCTACCGTATGTCCACTTGGATGGTGGGGCTTGAACCTGCACTCACGGCGCAGGCGCCGTTCATCTTCGGAGATTTTGTAAATCTCCTTGTCCTCCATACTGCGCAAGCGCTGCGCCTGCACAGTACGGGCCGGACACTATCCGATGGCTGGACAGTTTTTGTCAGAACACCGGTATACATGTCTATTCTGCACAAGGTACGGACAAGTCCTGTGGGATCCATGCCTGGTTCATTTTAATGAATGTGAGCTTGTCCACATTGGCTCTGAACAGGCAGCTGCGCTTGTCTGTGATAACGCCCCCTGCCGTGCTAAATACATGTTCAGATAATACACTGGCTGCAGGGCAGGCCAGCACCTCCAAGGCATAAAGGGCAAGCTCAGGCCATGTGCCCAATTTGGAGACCTTTCTGCAGCAGCTCTGGCATATCGGGGTAATTTTTAAGGAACCTCTGGACCACCAAGATTTCGCCCATTATCGCACACCACCAGGCCGGGCTTGAGGCTCACTGCCACCAACCACTCATCGGTCTGTTGTTCCATGTCCCTCTACAACTCCTGCGAGGTGTGGGGTTTTTCACCCAAACAGGAAAGTTTTAAAACTGCCTGCTGTCGTTTACCCCTGGCTGTGCTGAAGATGGTGGTGAAGGTGTTACGCTGACCGGATGAGGAGGCGGTAGAGGATGAGGAAGCAGAGTAGGAGGAGTTAGCAACAGGAGGCAAACTGAAGTGCCCTGCAATCATCGGTGGTGGAAGGACATGCGCCAAACTGCTATCTGCCTCAGGCACAGCCGCCACTGCATTTACCCAGTGTGCTGTTAGGGAGATATAACGTCCCTGACCGCACTTACTGGTTCACGCATCCGTAGTTAGGTGGACCTTGCCACAGATGGCGTTACGCAGTGCACACCTGATTTTGTCCCCCACTTGGTTGTGCAGGGAAGGGATGGCTCGCCTGGAAAAGTAGTGGCGGCTGGGCACCACGTACTGTGGGACAGCCAATGCCATTGGGCTTTTTGAAACTCTGCGTCTCCATCAGACAGAATGACAGCATTTCAAAGGCAAGGAATTTTGCAATGCTGGCATTCAGGGCCAGGGGTCGCGGGTGACTAGGGGGGTACTTCCTCTTCCACTCTAGTGTTTGGGAGATAGAGAGCTGAACGCTTCCATGGGACATTGTGGATATGGTTGTTGACCCAGGTGGTAGTGTTGATGGCAGATCCTCTGTTTGCAGGTTGGCAGGTGCCACTGTCACTACAGAGGTGGATGAAGAGGCCGAGACTGCAGCAGAAGAGGAAGCAGGAGGAGCCAGAGACCTTTCTTGGTTTTTGCGGTGTCTACTCCACTGCAGCTCATGCTTTGTACTCAGATGCCTGGTCATGCAGGTTGTGCTCAGGTTAAGAATGTTTATGCCTCGCTTCAGGCTCTAATTGCACAGCGTGCTAACCACTCGTGTCTTGTCATCAGCACATTGTCTGAAGAACTGCCACGCTAGGGAACTCCTTGGACCTGACTTTGGTGTGCTCGGTCCCTTGCTACGTTGGGCAGTAGCAGATATACTGTCTAGGGGACGGACGTTCCGCTTTTGCACCCTGCTCCCTCTTCTGCTGTGCTGGTGGCTCTGTGCAACCACCGCCTCTTCCTCCGAACCACACTGGTCCCCTGCATGATGTTGATTCCATGTGGGGTCGAGGACCTCATCGTCCTCCACATCATCTTCCACCCAGTCTTCACCCCTGCCCTCCTTGTCGGTCTGCACAATTGCAAAAGCAGCAGCAGTTGGCACCTGTGTTTCGTCATCATCCGAGACGTGCTCCGATGGTCCTCCCATGTACTCATCATGAAACATAAGTGGTTGGGCATCGTGCACACAATCTCTTCCACTTCTGGGGCAGGGCTAGGTGGACGGCCCTGGGAAACCATGCTAATAGAGTCATCAAAAAGCAGAAGAGACTGCTGCATGATTTGGGGCTCAGACTGCTTGGCTGATTTGCAAGGGGGTGAGGTGAAAGACTGATGGACATCGGCTGCAGGTGCCAACTATGAACTTTCATCAGGAGACTGGGTGGGAGACAATGTGAAGGAACCGGAGGCACTGTCAGCAACCCAATCTACTATCACCTGTATTTGTCCTGGCCTCAACATTCATACAGCCTCATTAGGCATGACCAAATACCGCTGCAGGCTCTGTCGCCTACTCGCAACTGAGGAAGGTGTTTCACTTGTGAGTGTAGCTGGCACAGATCGACCACGTCCTCTCCCTGCAACAGGAGCTCCACCAGCAGCACCACGACCCGGGCCACATCCCTTCTTTGACGTTCTCCTCATATTTTCCAAATTAAGGATCTTGCCCTAAATGGGTGTTTTTGCAATAGCAGAATACACCCACAGTATGTAAACGGTGTATCTCACACCTACAGAAATGCAGAAAATGCTATTCAAAAAAAAAGTTTTTGCCCTAAAATAAATTTATTTAAATAGCACAATAGAAGAAAAATATATAAATTGTGTATCTCACACCTGTAGATATGCAGAAAACACTGCAAAAATATATATTTTTTTGCACTAAATGTGTGTGTGTTTTAGCAGAATACACCCAGAGTATGTAAACGATGTATCTTAAAACCTACAGAAATGCAGAAAATGCTATTCAAAAAAAAAGTTTTTTCCCTAAAAAAAATGTATTTGAATAGCACAATAGAAGAAAAATAAATAAATTGTGTATGTCACACCTGCAAATATGCAGAAAACACTGCAAACATTTTTATTTTTGCACTAAATGTGTTTTTTTTTGCAATAGCAGAATACACCCACAGTATGTAAACGGTGTATCTCAAAACCTACAGAAATGCAGAAAATGCTATTAAAAAAAAATGTTTTTGCTCTAAATATTTTTTATTTGAATAGCACAATAGAATAAAAATATATACATTTTGTATGTCACACCTGAAGATATGCAGAAAACACTGCAAAATTGTATTTTTTTTGCACTAAATGTGTGTTTTTGCAATAGCAGAATACACCCAAAATATGTAAACGGTGTTTCCTGACAGGCTCCATGGCAGCATACGTGTGGGTTGGCCCCGCCTCCATAACTACCCAATAGGACCCCTCTCCCATAAATCTTTGCTCCTGGCTGCTATCCGTGTTCCTTTTTTGTCCTCCTCCGTAGGACCAAGTGGTTCTCCTACCTGAAGATGACTTCACAGCGATCGATCGGCCGAATGACTGAATTGTTTTCCTCCGATAGGCCCTGACTGTTAAGCAGGGTATGGAGTGTATATGCAGAGTAGCGCTGAAGACTGGTTATCTTACCTTAAAGTGCGCCCGGCATGTTTGCCTGTTGTCATAGGTGGCCATTATCTGCTGGGAGGTCCGGTGTGTGCGTGCCTTGGATCGTTCGGCCAAGTGATCGTTGGTGGAGTGGTGAGTCTGTATCTTTCCATGGCAGCAGTGTTTATGTGTGTGCCCATTGATTATCTTCCTTTCCTCTATCTGTTTGCTATTTCCATGCTGTTTGCTGGACGCTTCTGCGTTCCAGCAAACTACTCTCTTCGACTTCCGGGTTCGCGGGCGTTCTGCGCATGCGCGGACCCGACGTGAGAGCGAGGCTTGGTTCTCGCGCATGCGCGTTGAGGACCCCGGCGTCGGATGACGCCGATGACGTCACGGGCGGCAAATTTAAAAACCCTGCAGAGCTGACAGAGCCCTGGGAGTGATTGCGGACGCCACAGCGACTTCCCGGGGCTAATATTTCGGCGGTTCAAGGTAGGAACAGTCCTTTATGCTGGGGCTATGATGGATCATTGCTGTATTTTGTCTGAAGATATTGTTTTTTGTTACTGCAGTGTCAGGCTTGGTGTTTTGGACATTATGGATGCTTCACTGCCCCCTAGTGGCCAGCCCGCTCATGTTAGGTAGGTCCTAAAAATACATCTTTTGTATTTCTAATGTTGAAGAGAGTAAGCATAGGCAGCAAATATGACCTATCCCTTCTGTCTGTCTTTCTGTGTTCACAGCCCTTCCAAATCTGATCCACATCCTAGTACTTATAGACGCAGTGGATCGTCAAAATCGCACCACCACAAATCCTCCTCAAAATCCAGCCACCATAGGTCCGCCAGGTCGGAACAGCGTGACAGGGATTATTCCCGCCCCCCTGTGGCTCACTCCAGCAAGAGACCAGAGAAAGCATGTTGGGGGTGCAGAATGCCTGTGCCAGCAGACAAATCCCTATGTGACCATTGTTTCACTAAGGCAGCGGATGAGAGAGACGGCGCTGACCAGCGCCTAGAATCAATGGTGAGACGAGTGGTAAAAGAATCCCTGCAGGAAAGGGAAGCTCAACAGCCTTGTGAATCCCCGGCAGACCCACTAGATCCTATAGTAGGAGAGGGGGTACTACAGGAAACATGGGAATCATCCCAACCTAGCCGCCATTCTGCCCTTGTCTCAGACAGTGAATCGGATCCGGAAGATCCAGGTTTGGGGTTTGACTATGGTTTGGTTCCCTCCCTGGTTAAGGCAGTGAGAGAGGCTCTGAAGTGGGAAGATCCTATCACTTCCCCCCCGAAGCAGAGGAAATTCTTTAAACAGCTCAATAAGGAGCGTCAATTTTTTCCGTTTCTATCCGAATTGGGTGATATTATTTCAGAAGAGTGGAGCAAGATGGACAAAAAGAGTTCCATGCAATCCAAAATCCTTAAACTTTACCCCTTTAAGGAAGAAGATGTGAAACACCTGGAGTCAGCTCCAATGGTAGATGCAGCACTTATGCGTCTGGTGAGATATGTGACTCTCCCCTTAGAAGACACTGTGTCATTCAAGGATCCTTTAGAGAGACGGATCGATTCAGATCTAAAGAGAATCTATTTGACCTCCGGGATGGCGTGCAAACCAGTGCTTGCGATCGCAGCAGTGTCAAAGGCCATAGAATTCTGGGCTGACAGCATTGAAGAATACCTGAGAGGCATTTCAATAGACACAGCTAAAGACTCACCTATTCAAGAGATTAGGATGGCTTCAGCCTTCTTGGGGGAGGCATCCATTGATGTCATTCGCCTGATGTCTCGGGATATGCTGGCAGCCGTTTCGGCGCGACGTGCGTTGTGGCTCCGTCCGTGGCTCGCAGACCCTGCTTCTAAGCAGGCTTGGTGCCGCATCCCCTTTGAAGGGTCCTCATTATTCGGCAATAAGCTTGATTCTGCCATATCCCGGGCCACAGGTGGGAAATCTGGGTTTCTCCCTCAGGATAGGCGTCCTCAGAATCAGAGACGCTCTTTTCCAAGAAGACAGAATGCGGATCGTGCCAGGGATGCACGCAGCTATAAACCCGGCCGAGAATTCTCCAGGACATGGAGGTCCAGGCAGTCTTCTTTTAAGAAGGCCTCTAAAGGTGGTTCCTCTGGGAACCAGGATTCTGGGAAGTCCTTTTGAAATTGGGCCCGCTCAAACATGTCAAGTGGGGGCCCGTCTTCTCCACTTCAAACATGTTTGGGCGGCCTCAATTCGGGACTATTGGACCGTAAAGACAGTATCGTCCGGTCACAAGTGGGTCTTCTGCAACACTCCAAAACTCAGATTCATCCCTACTACTCTTCCAAGTTTAGAAGAGAAAAGACAGGTCCTGTTGACCTACGTAAGCTGTTTATTGGAACAAGGCGCAGTCGTACCCGTCCCAGAGGAAGAGAGGGGCGAAGGCATGTATTCACCCCTGTTTTTGGTGCAGAAGAAGAACGGCACATGGAGGCCAGTAATAGACCTGACTCACCTCAACTCATTCATCCGCAAGGAGAAATTCAAGATGGAGTCCCTACTTACCATACAACAGTCAGTACACTTGGGAGACTGGTTAATATCAATCGACCTGAAAGACGCATATTTTCACGTGCCTGTGACAAAGGACTTCCACAAATTCCTCCGCTTCGCGGTAGGCAACCAACACCTTCAGTTCATTTGTCTACCCTTCGGGTTAACCACGTCACCCCGGGTTTTTTCCAAGGTGCTATTGGCGGTAGTGGCTCTTCTCAGGGTCAAGGGTGTGCGTCTCCACCATTACTTGGACGACCTGCTTCTACTATCTCAGAGCAAGGATCAGCTATTAGATCACAAAGAGGTTGTCATCTCTACCCTGCAAGAGTTTGGGTGGCTCCTGAATTTAGAAAAGAGTCAGCTAGAGCCATCTCAGTCCCTCGTGTTTCTGGGCGCTCTTTTCAACACCGTGGAGGGTTCCATCTCCCTCCCAGAGGAGAAAATCATGGTAATCCGAGACAGGATTCAGGCAGCCCGTGGATCAACTCACCTTTCTGCTCTCCAGTGCCTGAAAATAATTGGTACGATGACAGCAACCATCCCCATGGTGAAGTGGGCCCAGTGGCATACCCGTCCCTTTCAGAAGGGATTTCTGCATCAGTGGAACTCTGTCGACCAGAATCAGCGCATCTTTCTTACCCCATCTATGAGGACATCTCTCCTCTGGTGGCTTCGGGGGAAGAATCTGCGCAACCATCATTCGATTGTCCCCATCTCATGGATCACGGTGACCTCAGATGCCAGCAACCAGGGTTGGGGCGCTCATTGCCTTTCGGAGGTGGCTCAGGGCAGGTGGACATGCCAGTCTCAAGGAGTCGTTTCCAACATCCTGGAACTGAGGGCAGCCTTTCAGGCACTCCTATCCTTTCGCCATCTAGTGTTGAACTCTTCCGTCATGCTAAGGTTGGACAACACAACAGCAGTGGCATACATAAGGAAACAAGGCGGGACTCACAGCTGGTCCCTGTTACAAGAAGTGGAGCCTTTAATGAGTTGGGCGCAAAAGAACTTAGCCAACATCTCGGCAGTATACATTCCGGGGGTCCAGAATGTGCAAGCAGACTTCTTGTCCCGGGTCGAGTTGGACAACAACGAGTGGTCCCTCCACAGAGAAGTTTTCGAGTGGCTCCTAACACTGGGTGTATCTCCGGAAGTCGACATGTTCGCTTCCCCGTGCAATTTCAAGATACCGAAGTACTTTGCGAGGTTCAGGGACCCTCAGGCGTTCGGGATAGATGCTCTCACGACCAGTTGGGATTTCCAGAGGGCCTATGCCTTCCCTCCAGTCCCGGTAATTCTACAGTTTCTGCGGAGGCTCAGAACAGAAAAAGTGGAGATTATTGCTGTCATTCCATTCTGGCCCAACAGGCCGTGGTTTCCTCTGCTGCTGCTCCTCAGCTATCAAGACCCAATTCCCCTACCTCTCAGGCCGGATCTATTGTCTCAAGGCAAGACGTTACACCCGTTTCCATCTTGTTTGCACCTCAGGGTGTGGTTCTTGAGAGGGGAAGGCTAGAGGCGCTTGGTTGCCCGAAAGAAGCGATTCCAACTCTTCTTAATGCCAGACGAAGAAGCACTAATAGGGTGTATGAACGCATTTGGTCCAGGTTTGCTGTACACATGTCATCAAGAGAAAACTCGTGTAACTCTCCAGAGGTTCATGATATCCTGAGCTTTCTTCAGTCTGGACTGGATTTATCCCTGGCGGTCGGCTCGTTAAGGGTGCAAGTGTCAGCCATCTCAGCCTTCACGGGAGTCTCATGGGCGAATCACGCCTTAGTTCGTCAATTCTTTAAGGGTGCCATCAGGCTCAGACCACAAAGAAGACCCAGGTTTCCCAAATGGGACCTTCCATTAGTTCTGGATTTTCTGTCAAATCTTGGGAAAGATTCATCTCAACCTTTGTCTGTTAAGGATCTTACTCTAAAGACTATCTTCCTAGTGGCGATAACGTCAGCGAAAAGGGTATCAGAGATCAGGAATCTGGGTTCAGAGGAACCTTTTCTGACCTTTTTTGAAGACAGAGTAGTGCTGATTCCAATGTTAGGGTCAAACCCTAAAGTGACCACAGTCTTCCATGAGAATCAGGAGATTGTACTCCCTACTTTCAAAACACCAGATGACCAAGAGATCCATCCTCTTGATGTAGGCCACACCTTAAAACAATATCTGGAGGCAACAGCTCCATTCAGGCAAACAGAATTCCTCTTTGTCCTTCTTCATGGCAAGAATAAAGGGATGCGTGCGTCAATTAGGTCAATTTCCGCGTGGATTGTGCAGACGATTCAAAGGGCATACAGAGCTAAGGGCTTGGCTCCTCCTGAGGCAGTGACGGCTCATTCAACACGGAGCATCTCGACTTCGTGGGCGGCTTCTCGGCATGTGGCGCCTGATGTTATTTGTAGAGCGGCCTCTTGGTCCACAATTAATACTTTT
The DNA here is from genome assembly GCA_028564925.1 of Lithobates sylvaticus. NCBI lineage: Eukaryota > Metazoa > Chordata > Amphibia > Anura > Ranidae > Lithobates > Lithobates sylvaticus. Next base: position 200,916,123 of record CM053029.1, read on the forward strand.
CTTTCTCACTATTGCGTTGAACCAGCTGCGCTGTCTTCTATTAATTTTGGTTTACAAGTATTGTCGTTGGACAATGTTAAATAAATTTTGGTTTCTTTGCTCAACATTTTGCCCACCCGGGTGTGTTTTGGCGAGTTATTTCCCACACGTATGCTGCCATGGAGCCTGTCAGGAAAACGGAAAATTTATATCAAATACTTACCGTAATTTTCCTTTCCTGATAGGCTCCATGGCAGCAGGAGTTCCCTCCCAAATGTCTGGAGTAGGCTAGTTACGGAACACGGATAGCAGCCAGGAGCAAAGATTTATGGGAGAGGGGTCCTATTGGGTAGTTATGGAGGCGGGGCCAACCCACACGTATGCTGCCATGCCTATCAGGAAAGGAAAATTACGGTAAGTATTTGATATAAATTTTCCGTTATCTCAAAACCTACAGAAATGCAGAAAATGCTAATCAAAAAAAATGTTTTTGCCCGAAAAAAAATTAATTGAATAGCACAATAGAAGAAAAATATATAAATTGTGTATCTCACACCTGTAGGTATGCAGAAAACACTGCAAATTTTTTTTTTTTCACTAAATGTGTGTTTTTGCAATAGCAGAATACACCCAGAGTATGTAAACCGTGTATCTCAAGACCTACAGAAATGCAGAAAATGCTATTCCAAAAAAAAATTTTGCCCTAAAAATTTTTTATTTGAATAGCACAATAGAAGAAAAATAAATAAATTGTGTATGTCACACCTGCAGATATGCAGAAAACACTGCAATTTTTTTTATTTTTGCACTAAATGTGTTTTTTTGCAATAGCAGAATACATCCACAGTATGTAAACGTATGTAAACGTTTTTTCTCACAGCTACAGAAATGCCGAAAATGCTATTCAAAAAAAATGTTTTTGCCCTTAAATTTTTTTATTTGAATAGCACAATAGAAGAAAAATAAATAAATTGTGTATGTCACACCTGCAAATATGCAGAAAACACTGCAAACATTTTTATTTTTGCAGTAAATGTGTTTTTTTGCAATAGCAGAATACACCCACAGTATGTAAACGGTGTATCTCAAAACCTACAGAAATGCAAAAAATGCTATTAAAAAAAAATGTTTTTGCTCTAAATATTTTTTATTTGAATAGCACAATAGAATAAAAATATATACATTTTGTATGTCACACCTGAAGATATGCAGAAAACACAGCAAAATTGTATTTTTTTGCACTAAATGTGTGTTTTTGCAATAGCAGAATACACCCAAAATATGTAAACGGTGTATCTCAAAACCTACAGAAATGCAGAAAATGCTAATCAAAAAAAATGTTTTTGCCCTAAAAAAAATTAATTGAATAGCACAATAGAAGAAAAATATATAAATTGTGTATCTCACACCTGTAGGTATGCAGAAAACACTGCAAATTTTTTTTTTTTTTTCACTAAATGTGTGTTTTTGCAATAGCAGAATACACCCAGAGTATGTAAACTGTGTATCTTAAAACCTACAGAAATGCAGAAAATGCTATTCAAAAAAAATGTTTTTGCCCTAAATTTTTTTTATTTGAATAGCACAATAGAAGAAAAATAAATAAATTGTGTATGTCACACCTGCAGATATGCAGAAAACACTGCAAATTTTTTTATTTTTGCACTAAATGTGTTTTTTTGCAATAGCAGAATACATCCACAGTATGTAAACGTATGTAAACGTTTTTTCTCACAGCTACAGAAATGCCGAAAATGCTATTCAAAAAAAAATGTTTTTGCCCTTAAATTTTTTTATTTGAATAGCACAATAGAAGAAAAATATATAAATTGTGTATCTCCCACCTCCAGATATGCAGAAAACACTGCAATTTTTTTTTTTTTTTGCACTAAATGTGTGTTTTTGCAATAGCAGAATACATCCACAGTATGTAAACAGTTTATCTCACATCTACAGAAATGCAGAAAATGCTATTCAAAAAAAATGTTTTTGCCCTAAAAAAATTATATTTGAATAGCAGAATAGAAGAAAAATATATAAATGTGTATCTCCCACCTCAAGATATGCAGAAAACACTTTTTTTTATTTTTGCACTAAATGTGTGTTTATGCAATAGCAGAATACACCCAGAGTATGTAAACGGTGTATCTCAAAACCTACAGAAATGCAGAAAATGCTAATCAAAAAAATTTTTTTGCCCTAAAAATTTTTTCTTTGAATAGCACAATAGAAAAAATAGCAGATTACCGGCTCTGTTTACAGCACATGATCAGCTGTCAGATTGGCTGACAGCTGATCACGTGGTAAGGGGTCGGGATCATACTCCCGGCAAAGAAGGTCCGTGCTGTAGCCGTCATTCGACCCTTGAGAACTCCTGCAGTACTCAAGGGTCTGACAGGAGGAATTTCAAGACAGATGGGTGGTCTCCACAATAGCTCTAGGTTACAAACTAGACTTCCGAGAATTCCTGTCTCCTCGTTTCCTCAGGTCAAATGTCCCCAAAGTTCCAGAGAAAAAGAAGTCTCTCTTTCAATCGTTAGACCGACTTTTTTCGCAAAAAGTGATCATGGTGCTCCCCATGAAAGAGCAGGGGTTGGGGTTTATTCAAACCTTTTCACAGTGCCAAAGCAAAATGGAGATGCCAGACCCATTCTAGATCTCAAAGATCTAAATCGTTTCCTGAATATCCCCTCTTTTCGCATGGAATCAATCCAATTAGTAGTCTCCATCCTACAAGAAGGAGAACTTCTGGCATCAATAGACATCAGAGATGCATACCTACATGTCTCAACCTAGAGAAATCTTCTTTAAAGCCAGAAATAAGATTAGAGTACTTGGGTCTGGTTATAGATACAGCCCAGAAGAGGGTGTTTTTACCCCAGGCAAAGATCAGCACCATAAAGGAGCTGGTTCAGGTGGTCAGGGCGAAGAAGGGTCCTTCTATTCGCCTTTGTATGAGGTTGTTGGGGAAGATGGTGGCTTCATTCGAAGCAGTTCCCTATGCTCAGTTTCATTCGAGACTGCTGCAAAACAGTATCCTGTCTGCTTGGAACAAGAAGGTCCAAGTACTATATTTCCCGATGCGTTTGTCGCCAATAGTGCGCCAGACCTTCAGTTGGTGGAGGATTTCTGAGAATCTGCAGAAGGGGAAATCCTTCTTACCAGTTACCTGGAAGGTGATAACAACAGATGCCAGCCTTTCGGGTTGGGGAGCAGTCCTGGAAGAGGCGTCTGTGCAAGAAAAATGGTCCAGAACCGAAAGGACCTTGCCCATCGGCATTCTAGAGATTAGGGCAGCGTACCTAGCCCTAAAGGCCTGGACATTCAGGTTGCAGAATTCTCCTGTCAGGATTCAATCCGACAATGCCACAGCAGTGGCTTATATCAATTACCAAGGGGGCACCAGAAGTCAGGCAGCCCAGGGAGAGGTAAACCATATCCTAACCTGGGCAGAAAAGCATGTGCCGTGCATATCGGCAATCTTCATTCCAGGGGTAGAGAATTGGCAGGCGGACTACTTAAGTCGCCAGCAGTTGTTCCCAGGGGAATGGTCCCTTCACCCTCACATCTTCCTGGCTATATGCCAAAGTTGGGGGATCCCGGATGTAGATCTGTTTGCATCCAGATTCAACAACAAAGTCGACAACTTTGTGTCAAGAACAAGGGATCCACTCGCATGCGGAACAGATGCGTTGGTGACCCCGTGGGATCAGTTCTCATTGATTTATGCATTCTCACCTATTCTGTTGCTACCTCGACTTCTTCACAGGATCAATCGGGAAAGGAAGTCGGTAGTTCTTGTGGCCCCAGTGTGGCTCAGAAGATCTTGGTATGCAGAAATAGTAAAGATAGTGGTAGGGGCCACGTGGACCCTACCGCCATGTCCAGACCTGCTATCGCAGGGACCAGTGTTCCATCCTACTTTACAAACGCTAAATTTAACGGTTTGGCCAGAGGCGGCTCTAGACTTTGTGAGGCCTTAGGCAAAACTTAGACATGAGGCCCCACTCACTCCCATGAGGCCCCTTTCACACTGGGGCGGTTTGCAGGCGCTATTGCGCTAAAAATAGTGCCTGCAAACCGACCCGAAACAGCTGTTGCTGTGTCTTCAGTGTGAAAGCCCGAGGGCTTTCACACTGAAGCGGTGCGCTTGCAGGACGCTGAAAAATGTCCTGCAAGCCGCATCTTTGGTGCGCTGTAGGAGCGGTATATTTACCGCTCCTATAGCGCCCCTTCCCATTGAAAAAAATGGGGGCAGCGCTACAAACCCGCCAAGATGGAAGGAAAGAAAGGAAGGAAGGGTGGAAGGAAGGAAAGGTGGATGGAAGGAAAGAAAGGAAACATGGAAAGAAAGAAGGAAAGATGTAAAGAAAGAAAAGATGGAAGGGAAGGAAGAAAGAAAGGAAAGAGAAAGAAAAGATGGAAGGAAAGAAAGAAATGAAAAGGTGGAAGGAAAGAAAGAAAGAGAGAAGGAAAGAAATAAAGGAAAAAGAAAGAGAAATAAGGAAAGAAAGATGAGATGGAAGGAAAGAAAGACAAGATGGAAGGAAAGAAAGGAAGGAAGGAAAGAAAAAAAAGAAAGGAAAGATGGTAGGAAAGAAAGAAAGAGAGAAGGGAAAGAGAAGGAAGGGTGGAAGGAAAGAAAGAAAGGAAGGAAAGAAAAAGAAAAAGAAACACAAGAAAGAGAAGGAAAGATAGAAAGAAAAGATGGAAGGAAAGGAGGAAAGAAAGAGAAAGAAGGAAAGAAAGAAAGAAAGAAAGGAAAGATGGTAAGAAAGAAAGAAAGGAAAGAGAGAAAGTGAGAAGGAAAGAAATAAAGAATAGATGGTAGGAAAGAAAATAAGAGAGAAGGAAAGAAAGAAAGAAAGAAGGAAAGGTGGAAGGAAAAAAAGAAAGGAAAGATGGTAGGAAAGAGAGAAGGAAAGAACGGAAAGAAAGAAAAGATGGAAGGAAAGAAACAAAGAAAGAAAAATAAAGAGAAAGAAAGGAAAGGTGGAAGGAAAGAAAGAAAGAAAATATGAAAGAAAGATAGAAGGAAAGAAAGAGAAAGGAAGGAAAGGTGGACGGAAAGAAAGAAAGGAAAGAAGGAAAGATGGAAGGAAAGAAAGAAATGAAGGAAAGAGAAAAGATGGAAGGAAAGAAAGAAAGTAAGAGAAAGGAAGGAAAGGTGGAAGGAAAGAAAGAAAGGAAAGATGGTAGGAAAGAAAGAAGGAAAGAAAGAAAGAGGAAGAAAAGGTGGAAAGATGGAAAGAAAGGAAAGATGGAAAGAAATAAAAGATGGAAGGAAAGAAAGAAAGGAAGGAAAGGTGGAAGGAAAGGAAGGAAAGGTGTAAGAAAGAAAAAGAAAAAGAAAAGAAAGAAAAAGAAAAAAAAGAAAGAGAAGGAAAGATAGAAAATATGAAAGGAAATAAAGGAAGGAAAAGTGGAAGGAAAGAAAGAAAGACAGAAAGAAAGAAAGATGGTAGGAAAGAAAGAAAGAAAAAAAAAAGAAAGAGAAAAAGGAGGAAAGAAAGAAAGAAAGAAAGAAAGAAAGGAAAGAGCGAAAGTGAGAAGGAAAGAAAGAAAGAATAGATGGAAAGAAAGGAAGGAAGGAAAGGTGGGAGGAAGGCAGGAAGGAAAGAAAGAAAGAATAGATGGAAAGGAAAGATGGTAGGAAAGAAAGAAAGAGAAGGAAAGAGAAAGGTGGAAGGAAAGAAAGAAAGAAAGAAAGAAGGAAAGAAAGGAAAGATGGAAAGAAAGAAAGAAAGATGGAAGGAAAGAAAGGAAAGATGGAAGGAAAGAAACAAAGAAAAAAAGAGAAAGAAAGGAAAAGTGGAAGGAAAGAAAGAAAGGAAAGCAAGAAATTAAGGAAAGAGAGAGAGAGAGAATGAAAGAAAGATGAAAGAGAAAGGAAGGAAAGGTGGAAGGAAAGAAAGAAAGGAAAAATGGTAGGAAAGAAAGAAGGAAAGAAAGAAAAGATGGAAAGAAAGGAAAGATGGAAGGAAAAAAAAAGAAAGAGAAATAAGGAAACAAAGACAAGATGGAAGGAAAGAAAGAAAGAGAGACGAAAAAAAGAAAGGAAAGGAAAGAAGGAAAGAAAGAGAAAGAAAAGAAAGGTGGTAGGAAAGAAAGAATAAAAAGAAAGAGAAAGAAAGAGAAGGAAAGAAAAGAAAGGTGGTAGGAAAGAAAGAAAGAGAAGGAAAGAAAGAAAAAAAAAAAGAAAGGAAAGAAAGAAAGAAAGAAAAGAAAGGTGATAGGAAAGAAAGAAAGAGAAAGAAGGAAAGAAAGAAACAAAGAAAAAGAAAGAGAGAGAAATAAAGAAGGAAAGAAAGATGGAAATAAAGATGTAAGGAAAGAAAGGAAGAGAAGGAAACAAATAGATAAGCAAAGAAAAGATGGAAGGAAAGAGAACGAGAGAAGGAAAGATGGTAGGAAAGAGAAAGTAGGGAAAGGTAGAAGGAAAAAAAAAGAAAGAAAAAGAAAGAGAGAAGGGAAAAGAAGAAAGAAAAGGAAGGAAAGGTGGAAGGAAAGAAAGAGGAAGAAAGGTGGAAGGAAAAAAAGAAAGAAAGGAAAGATGCTACGAAAGAAAGTAAGAGAGAAGGAAAGGTGGAAGGAAAAATAGAAAGAAAGGAAAAAGGAAAGAAAGAAAGAGAAAGGAAGCAAATGTGGAAGGAAAAAGAGAAGGAAAGGAAAGAGAGAAGGAAAGAGAGAAAGAATAGATGGAAGGAAAGAAAGAGAGAAAGAAGAAAGAAGAAAATAAATAAAGAAAAAAAATGGAAGGAAAGGTGGAAGGAAAGAAAGAAAGGAAAGAGAGAAGGAAAAGATGGAAGGAAAAGATGGAAGGAAAGAAAGAAGTAAGGAAAGATAGAAAGCAAGGGGGGATGGAGGAAGAAGGGAAGGAAGGACATCCCCTACATTAGTGTACTCACTGGGAGGCAGGAGGGGCTGGATGGATGGATGGATGGATGGATCAGACTGCCCTTTTCCTCTTCTGTTTGTTGGGCTTCAGCATGAATCTTCCCGCCCACACATCTCCTTCTCTGAGGCAGAGCAGAGAACACTGCCGAGGAGAGTGGGCGGGGCAGACGCAGGAGGAGAGGGCTGGAGGAGGAGGAGCAGAAGCAGGTCTCTCCTATCCTGTCTGGCTGTGCGGGCAGCAGGGGGAGGGGGGAGATATGTCAGAGCTGACTCTGCTGAGCGGCTCTCCGTCTGTGATCCGGAGCTGTATGTGAGCTCCGATCATAGAGTAACTTTCACTCGCAGCCTGTATCTCTCCCTGTAGCAGGGAGAGGACACAGAACTTTGCTGCTGGAAGAGTCAGCTCTCTAATTAGGTAAACTAGCTGGCCGTGGGAGGCCCCTGAGAGGGCGAGGCCTTAGGCCGTCGCCTAATTTGCCTAATTAGAGAGCCGCCTCTGGGTTTGGCTGTTGAAACCCACATTCTGAAGAATCTTTGGCTTTCAGGCTCAGTGATATCTACCTTGATTAATGCAATGAAGCCAGCTTCCAGAGTCATTTATTATAGAGTCTGAAGGGCATATGTTTCCTGGTGTGAATCCAGGGCTTGGCATCCCAGAAAGTATGTCATAGGTAGAATTCTTGCTTTTCTGCAAATGGGGTTAGAGATGAAGCTGGCCTTGACTATTGTTTCAACGTCCGCTTGCTTCGCATTCTTTGGTCCGAAGCTTTATACGGGGGGTAACGAGGCTTAAAGCGGAAGTAAACCCTTTGATTTAAATAGTTAAAAAAAAAATGGCATGCCGGAAATGCTACCTGTCACATTGACTATGCTCTCAACCAAACTGTCAAACCATCCAATGGCTGGTGTCATAACTGATCACATGTGCAGCATCATGGCAGTTGAAGATTGAACAGAGGCCAAGATGGCAGCTTCCTTGGCTGAAAACGATAGGAGGGTTTACTTCCACTTTAAACCACCGGTTAGAGCACCCCTCAACCCTTGGGACTTGAATTTAGTTCTGTAGGCATTACAGAAACAGCCTTTTGAACTGATACAACATATTCCCTTAGTCCTTTTGACAAGGAAGCTAGTTTTTCTGGTAGCCATTTCTTCTGCATGAAGGGTATGAGAGTTGGCAGCTTTTTCTTGTAAAGAGCCATATTTAATCATTCACAAGGATAGAGTAGTATTGTGTCCTCATCCTAGCTTTCTGCCAAAGGTAGTGTGGCAGAGTGAAGCTCTGTCCCTATGAAAATGGGGTTAAAGTGGACACAGAGTGCAGAGCTACAGAGCGTAAATTTGAAACAGAGAAAACTGCTCTGCCAGTTTTCTCCAGGTTTTGCTAGTTCCCTATGGGGCTCTGTAGTTTGGAGATTCCTCAGAGTCTTGGGTGGGACTGGACCTCCAACCCTGTGTCCGGGTCTTGTGGACAGCCAGCAGCTTGTGTGCCCAGGTGCACACAGCGCATATAACGAGGGGCTGGTGAGAGCAGAAGGAAGGTGGAGTTGGAGCAGTGGCTTCTAGTAAGTGTCTCTGTGTGAGGATAGATGCTGTGTGCATAAAGAAGCTCAAAGCTGTGTGCGTTGAAGAGCTTGAAGTCAAGGAGCTTAAGACTGTGTGCATTCAAGCAGCTCATTTGAGGGGCAAGTACCTATAGCAGAAGTGCTGTTGAAGAGTAGCCAGGTGGGCTAGCATTTTCATTTGGATTTTGTGTATTTGATTGAAGCTTAGACCCCTGCGTGGGATTCCTGGATAGACTTTTGTTTTGTTTTTTTCCCTTTAATAAACGTGGGCTACCAGGCCCTTAAACATAAATGCCTGTCTGATGTGGACTCACTGCACCAAAACGCATCTATCCACTTGAGCTAAACAGCCCAATATCACAGTAGTTTAAGGTTTTCATCTAAACCAGGATATTGTTATACCCATTTTTTCCAGAACCCTGTTCTACGGAAGAAAAGTCCTTACATTCTTTGGATGTAGTGAGAGCAGTCAAAATCTATTTGAAGGCGACTGCTCAGATTCGGAAAACAGATGTTTTGTTTGTGTTGCCTGAAGGTCCTTGGAAAGGACAGGCAGCATCGAAATCCACTATTGCCAAATGGATTCGGCAAGTTATTATTCAAGCTTATGGTTTGAAGAGGAAAGTTCGACCTTTCGTGGGCAGTGCATCACCAAGCCTCCATGGCTCAAATCTGTAAGGCTGCAACTTGGTTTTCAGTCCATACATTCACCAGATTCTATCAGGTGGATGTAAGAAGGCATGAGGATATCGCCTTTGGGCTCAGTGTGCTTCAGGCAGCAGTATAGGTCCTCAGGTCTGATTGCACCCTACTTTTTTTGGTGTCCTCTCCCCTCAGATAGCATTGCTCTGGGACATCCCATACAGTAATTTCTGTCCCGTGATGTACGATAAAGAAAATAGGATTTTTATAACAGTTTACCTGTAAAATCCTTTTCTTGGATTACATCATGGGACACAGAGGCCCCCCCCCCCCCTCTTTCTGGTTACACGCGTATTGCTTTGCTACAAAACTAAGGTACTCCCGGTAAGGGGAGGGGTTATATGGGGAATTAAACTTCCTGTCTAGGGTGCACCATGTATATATGGTCAGGTGCACCCTGCTCCTGACATTGTGCTACAGTGACAGGCACCCCTTTCTGGGTCACATGCAAAGCAGAGATGTTTTTTTGTGGAAAATACTCAAGGCGGGGGATGTGGTACTTGGGGACAGACCACAAAGTGACTGATGGTGGTTGTTTCCCCCAATCTATAGAACAGTAGTTGCAACACTAGAACCTGTGCAAGACTAAAGTTAAGGTGCTGGTCATGGTAAGGGGGGAGCTTTTTCATTTGCTTGTGGTCAGTCTTCATATGGCTTCTCATGCACGTTTCCCAGGTTGTTAATATTCTTGACTTGTTTTAAGTGCTGCTTAAAGATGTTACAGGTTACCATGGTTTTGCCAGAAGCCAAGGTATTGCAAAACACGCAGATGGCAGAGGTTTTGTGACCAGACATTGCAGTGGGCCACACCTGACAGATGAGGATGGCCTAAAGCATCTGTTAACTGATAACCACTGCGTTGGGGCCCTGTTGTTTTAGAAAACCCTACTCCATCTCTCTCCCCCTGCCTATCACTTTGAAGGCCCATTTTGGGTCAAGGACATCACCATCTACCCCCTCCTTCTCAGCAGAATCAATGTCACAGTAAGCTCATGCATAGCACCTCTCATTCTGCATGCCTGCAGTCTCCTTCTAAAGGTATAACCTGTGGAGTGCTGACTGAAGACACTGACCCACTCTGCTCTTTCTCCCTTGTCTGGTCCATGTAGCTACTGGCAACAGATAGCTCTATAAAATTTAGCCATCCAACTTCCTAGTTTAATATGGTATAAATGCTATAGGATGAGCTTCGGAGCACACAGCAATAATGAATACACAGTGCTTTACAAAACTGTTGTACCGTGCTGACCATGCTGACCTAGTCTAATATGTTGTAATTAATAATGCAGCAGAATAAGCCCCTTAGCACAAACTAATAAGGACACATGGTAAATGTAATTAGCAGTTATACTGTGCTGACCATGCAGAACTGATGCTGAATGGTTGGTCCAATATACTGCAAATGCAAATTACCGTAAGTATAATAAGCTCAACAGCACAAAGCAATGATCGCCTGCAAATGCCTGGTGGCTGTAAAATGGATGGTATTTAACCACTTCAGCCCCGGACCAATTGTCAGCTTAAGGACCAGAGGTCTTTTTTCAATTTCGCACTGCACTACTTTAACTGGTAATTGTGCGGTCATGCAATTTTGTAACGAAACGAAATTTGCGTCCTTTTCTTCCCACAAATAGAGCTTTCTTTTGATGGTATTTGATTGCCTCTGTGATTTTTATTTTTTGCGATATAAACGGAAAAAGAGCGAAAATTTTGAAAAAAAAAGAGATTTTCTACTTTTTGTTATAAAAAAAATCTAATAAACTCAATTTTAGTCAAACATTTGGGCCAAAATGTATTCAGCCACATGTCTTTAGTAAAAAAAATGCCAATAAGCGTATATTTATTGGTTTGCGCAAAAGTTATAGCGTCTACAAACTAGAGTACATTTTCTGGAATTTACACCGCTTTTAATTTATGACTGCCTATTTCATTTCTTGAGGTGCTAAAATGGCAGAGAAGTACAAAACCCCCCCAAATGACCCCATTTTGGAAAGTAGACACCCCAAGCTATTTGCTGAGAGGCATGTTGAGCCCATTGAATATTTTTTTTTTTAGTCCCAAGTGATTGAATAAAGACAAAAATAAAAAATAATTTTTTTTTTTCTTCAAAAAGTTGTCACTAAATGATATATTGCTCACACATGCCATAGTTATATGTGGAATTGCACCCCAAAATACATTTTGCTGCTTCTCCTGAGTATGGGGATACCACATGTGTGGGACTTTTTGGGAGCCTAGCCGCGTACGGGGCCCCAAAACCCAAGCACCGCCTTCAGGATTTCTAAGGGTGCAAATTTTTGATTTCACTCCTCACTACCTATCACAGTTTCGAAGGCCATAAAATGCCAAAATAGCACAAAACCCCCCCAAATGACCCCATTTTGGAAAGTAGACACCCCAAGCTATTTGTTGAGAGGCATGGTGAGTATTTTACAGCTCTCATTTGTTTTTGAAAATGAAGAAAGTAAAGAAAAAAAATTTTTTTTTTTCTTTTTTAAATTTTCAAAACTTTGTGACAAAAAGCGACATCTGCAAAATACTCACAATACCTCTCAGCAAATAGCTTGGGGTGTCTACTTTCCAAAATGGGGTCATTTTGGGGGGTTTTATGCCATCTGGGCATTCCATGGCCTCCGAAACTGTGATTGGCAGTGAGAAGTGAAATAAAAAAATTACTCCCTTAGAAAGCCTGAAGGCGGTGCTTGGTTTTTGGGGTTCCGTACGCAGCTAGGCTCCCAAAAAGTCCCACACATGTGGTATCCCCGTACTCAGGAGAAGCAACAGAATGTATTTTGGGGTGTATTTCCACATATGCCCATGACATGTTTGAGCAATATATCATTTAGTGACAACTTTTTGTAAAAAAAATATATATATTTTTTTTTTTTTTTCATTATTCAATCTCTTGGGACAAAAAAAAAAAATATTTAATGGGCTCAACATTGCTCTCAGCAAATAGCTTGGGGTGTCTACTTTCCAAAATGGGGTCATTTGGGGGGGGTTTGAACTGTCCTGGCATTTTATGCACAACATTTAGAAGCCTATGTCACACGTCACCCACTCTTCTAACCACTTGAAGACAAAGCCCTTTCTGACACTTTTTGTTTACATGAAAACATATTTTTTTTTTGCAAGAAAATTACGTTGAACCCCCAAACACTATATATATTGTTAAAGCAAAGGCCCTACAGATTAAAATGGTGGGTGTTGCATTTTTTTTTTCCACACAGTATTTGCGCAGCGATTTTTCAAACGCATTTTTTGTGGAAAAAATACACTTTTTTTTATTTTAATGCACTAAAACACACTATATTGCTCAAATTTTTGATGAAATAAAAAATATGATCTTAGGCCGAGTACATGGATACCAAACACGACATGCTTTAAAATTGCGCACAAACACGCAGTGGCGACAAACTACATACATTTTTAAAAGCCTTTAAAAGCCTTTACATGATACCACATTAGATTCACGGAGGAGGTCTACTGCTAAAATTACTGCCCTCGATCTGACCTTCGCGGTGATACCTCACATGCATGCTGCAATTGCTGTTTACATATGACGCCAGACCAACGCTTGTGTACGCCTTTGCGCAAGAGAAGGGGGGGCAGGGGTGCTTTTTTTTTTTTTTTTTTTTTTTTTTTTTTTTTTTTTTTGGGTTTTTTATTCTATTTTTAAACTGTTCCTTCCATTTTTTTTCTTTGTTATGATTTTTATTGTTATCTCAGGGAATGTAAATATCCCCTATGATAGCAATAGGCAGTGACAGGTACTCTTTTTTTGAAAAAATTGGGGTCTATTAGACCCTAGATCTTTCCTCTGCCCTCAAAGCATCTGACCACACCAAGATTGGTGTGATAAAATGCTTTCCCAATTTCCCAATGGCGCGGTTTATATCCGGGAGGGGGGACATTCCCTCCTACTGCTTGTAAAAGCAGTCTAGAGGCTAATTACCCGCTAGAATTGCTTTTACATGAAAGCCGATCACTGGCTGAAAAGAATGATACCAAGATGATACCTAAACCTGCAGGCATCATTCTGGTATAACCATTCAAAGTCCAGCAACATACTGGACATATATTGTAATCTTTTTTTTTTTCATGCAGCCTCTTGGCTGAACGAAAAAAAGAGATTGATTGGTGGGTATGCCCACCATTAGAATACCTCCCTTCATCCACCCACTTCTAATGATGGGCATACATGCACCATTTATATATGCCGATGCATGGGGGCATCCTCCCGCAAAAGTTATGCCGTGTACACACGGTCGGAATTTCGACCGTATGTACGTGGCATTAGGAGCCAATCGCTCCTCCCCGCCCCCTGCTGCCCCCATGCTTCGGCATATATGCTCTTTTTTTTAACTGTGGTGGTGAAATCACCTCCTACAGCGTTGGAGTCGCGGCTTTATGTATCGTGGGAGCAAACGCTGTTGCTGTCAAGATAAATAAATCCGCGCTGCAACTGAATGGCGCACCTGAAAACAAAAAAATGCTTAACACTAAAACACAGTAAACAAAATTACATACCTGAAAAGCAAGCATGATAAAACATGATAAAACATAATAAAACATTGCAGAATAGAATGGAGTAAAAAAAGAGCAACAATAGAGAGAGAGAGAGAACAATAAAACGACAACTATTTTTGTTTTTTTTATTTTTTTGAGATTCACAGGTAAAAAAGCTCCTGACTGTTAGCGACTGAATCAAAACGCTACCACAAAAAAAATGTTAGCGATCGCAGGGATCAGGCCTGACTCTGCGAACACTGCAGTTATGTGTGCTTAGTGTTTTGTAAGTGACAGTGATCGATCGATACTGCACTTGGGTGGGCTGGGCTGGGCGGAGGGGGAAAACGCAGGTGCTAGCAGGTATCTGGGCTGATCCCGCTAACAATGCGTTTTTTTGGAACCCTAAACTGCTGGGACGCTAGTATAGATCTGATCAGATCAGATATTGATCTGTTCAGATACTATACCACTAAGGGAGGTGTATGCTTTGCGCGTGGGTGTTTGCGGTACTGGCACTAACCTGGGGCGACGCAGACCTTATTTGACCCTAAAACCTAATTGATATCACCCGCCGGGCGATCAGGGGGTTAAACCGTTATTGGGTAATAAATGGCGGGTGCCCTGACAGTATAAAAAACAAGCTAACTAACCAGCGTCACCCGTAACAGTAATACAAAAAAAAACTGGTTACCTAGCGACACTAATGCAGGGATCAGAAAAACGATCGCTTAGTGACACTGGCAAAAGGGGGTGAAAGGGTTAACTAGGGGCAATCAGGGGGTTAAACCTTTATTAGGTAATATATGGGGGTACCTGACGCTATATAAAAACCTGACGGGGAACCTAAATAACGAAATAACTAACTGGCTAACCAGCGTCACCAGTGACATTTTATACGGTGATCACTGGTGAAAGGGTTAACTCTAGGGGCAATCAGGGGGTTAAAACCTTTATTTAGGTTGTAATATGGGGGTACCTGACCTATAAACCTATTTATGAACCTATATAAACATGGCGGTTAACCTAAAAAAAAACTGGTTACCTAGCGACACTAATGCAGCGATCAGAAAAACGATCGCTTAGTGACACTGGCAAAAGGGGGTGAAAGGGTTAACTAGGGGCAATCAGGGGGTTAAACCTTTATTAGGTAATATATGGGGGTACCTGACGCTATATAAAAACCTGACGGGGAACCTAAATAACGAAATAACTAACTGGCTAACCAGCGTCACCAGTGACAGTTATACGGTGATTACTGGTGAAAGGGTTAACTCTAGGGGCAATCAGGGGGTTAAAACCTTTATTTAGGTTGTAATATGGGGGTACCTGACCTATAAAACTATTTATGAACCTATATAAAACATGGCGGTTAAAATAAAAAAAAAATGGTTACCTAGCGACACAATGCAGCGATCAGAAAAACGATCGCTTAGTGACACTGGCAAAAGGGGGTGAAGGGGTTAACTAGGGGCAATCAGGGGGTTAAACCTTTATTAGGGGGGGGTAGGGGGCTACCTAGGACCTAAAACTAACTGCCCTGACAGTTATTACAGTCACACTGACACTAAATGCAGTGATCAGTAAATAAATGATCACTGCAATTAGTGACACTGTGACTGGGGGGGGAGGGGGTGATCTGGGGGGTGATCAGGGGGTGACAGGGGGGTGTTTTGTGTGCCTAACTGTACTGGTGTCAGTGTAGTGTTGTGCACTAACCTTAACATGTTCGCCGCTCGGCGTCTCCGGTCACATAGACCGGCGCACCGAGCGTGACATCACTTCCGCCTTCCTGTCTATACAATAGACAGGAAGGGGAAGCTTTTCATTCGCCAGGAGCGATCGCGAGGGGGTGGCCAGAAACCACTGGCCGTCCCCTCGTCCCGGATCGCTCCTGAAGCGATGCCGACCGTCCCCGCCGGCGGAGGGGGGTCCGATCGGACCCCCCAACCGCCTAAAGAATGGCACGTACAGGTACGTGGTTCTGCCTGTACGTGCCATTCTGCCGACGTATATCTACATGGGGCGGTCGGCAAGTGGTTAAAGGAGTTTTATGGTTACAGCATGCACTTTCATTTTGTGACATCAGCATTTTAATACCAATACAATAGTTATTTTTTACACTCCAGGATAAGCTTACTTGAAAAATTTCCTTTCCTGTTGTGAGTTCTGTCTGTCTGCTAGCCAACTCTTTCCACAACTTCCTGGATTCCCAGCATGCTTTGCAGCTTCTCCTCTGCTGTTTACCTTTAATTTCTAAGGACTATATTCCATGGTACCTTGCTGCCATGAAGCAGTGATTCCTGTACTTACTCTGCCTTCTAAAACTCCTCCTCATCACCTCTGTAGTTCAGAAGGCAGACTCTGTGACATGTGTGACACATCATACCAATTTTCAGTGCATAGTGAATACGTGTCACAAAATTAAGGGAAGCAAATATGTGAGGATCTTCACATATTAAATTTACAAACCTTAAAGGGGTTGTAACCAGTGATGTAACTAACTTAGTTAAAGTAAACGGCGTTACTTAACGGCGTTACTTTAGGGTAACGAGTAATCTAACTGATTACTCCTCCCCCTCATGGTAACGCCGTTCCCATTACTTGGGGGGCGTTACCGCAATTACATCTACCGCCGACGGGTGCACCAAGATGGCCGCCACTCCGGAGCTAGGCCACGGCCTTTCCTAAGGCCGCAGAGTGCTCCGCGGATTGCGGTGGGTGACGATCCGCAGAGCGGATCAATTGAGCGGCGGCCATCTTGGTGCACCCGTCGGCCATTTACAATGTGATTGCTCCATCAAATGACAGAGCGATCACTTGTAAACGTTGGTTCCTCTCTCCCCTCTGTGTACAGATCTGTACAGTGGAGGGGAGAGATCGGATGGCAGCAGCGATGTGGGCTGGATCTGTAGTGCCCACAGTGCTGCTCTGTGACAATTGCAGTCACAGCCATCCCTCCATACCCTGCCAATACTCTGCAATACCCTGCCAATACTTTGCAATACCCTGCCAATACTCTGCAATACCCTGCCAATACTCTGCAATACCCTGCCAATACTCTGCCAATACTCTGCCATACCCAGCCAATACTCTGCCATACTGTCACGTACCTTAAGGCAGAGCCCCGGAGTGCAGGGAGCGGCCCCTCGTAAACCCCTGGTTCGGGAACCCCTGGTAGGTATGACAGGGGCTCGGGAGCACAGAGGAGCACAAGTGCCTGCCTGGTAAGCTGAGTAGAGGGCTGGAGGTCTGTGCTGAGCAGGAACCAGGAGCAGTCCTGTAGTCCGGAAGCAGGAAGCAAACAGGTGGTGTGCAGCAGACACAAGGAGGTGTCCTGTAGTCCAGCAGCAGGAAGCAAACAGGTAATGTGCAGCAGACACAAGGAGGTGTCCTGTAGTCCAGCAGCAGCAGGCAGTCTCCACTTCAAATTCTTCTTTGCCATTGATCAGCACAGGTTCAGGAGGGCCCGTATTCCGGTTGGCAAAGGGGTCTGAAGTTGAATGCTTTAGGAGGGCTACGTGAAAAACTGGGTGGATTCTGAGTGAATCAGGCAGCTTTAGCTCATAGGCCACATTGTTAATTTTCCTGGTTACGGGAAAAGGGCCCACAAACTTTGGCCCCGATTTCCTAGACGGGCACGCCAGTTTCAGGTTCTGAGTAGATAGCCAGACCAAGTCTCCTGGCTTTAGATTGAGGTCCCCTCTCCTCCTCTTGTCAAATATCGCCTTATTACGTTCCTGAGTCTTCTGCATTGTTTCCTGGAGCAGTTTGTTGTTGGTACTGAAAAAATTTAGGGTTTCCTGAGCTGCTGGTACAGAGCATTCTGGAATGCTATTGGACAGGAACAGGGGAAGAAAGCCGTAATTTGAAAAAAATGGAGACTGGTCAGTTGCAGAATGAACAGAGTTATTGTAGGCAAATTCAGCCAGAGGTAGGAGGGGGACCCAGTTGTCTTGGGAAAAACATGAATAGCATCGCAGGTATTGTTCCAGGGTCTGGTTGGTCCGTTCGGTCTGGCCGTTGGTCTGCGGATGGTAGGCGGAAGAAAACATAAGATCAATCTTCAGGGCCGCACATAGTGCCCTCCAGAACCTGGACGTAAATTGTACCCCTCGGTCGGACACGATGTTGGCAGGAATTCCGTGGAGCCTCACGACCTCTTTGATGAAGACCCTTGCGGTCTCAGGAGCCGAAGGGGTGCCCTTCATTGGGAGAAAGTGGGCCATCTTGGAAAACCTGTCTACTACCACGAAGATGGTTGTACAGTCTTCAGACGGGGGAAGTTCGACAATGAAGTCCATGGAGATCATCCTCCATGGCTTCTCCGGGACCGGAAGGGGGTTCAGTAAGCCCCAGGCCCTTGTCTTGCTGCCCTTGTTTTGGTTGCATGTGGTACAAGATTCTACGTACGCCCTGCAGTCCTTCAGGAGGTTGGGCCACCAGAAGGTGCGTAGGATAAGGTCGGAGGTCTTGCATGCTCCAAAGTGGCCAGCCAATTTGTGGTCATGGCAGGACTTCAGGACGGCCACCCGTACTTGTTGGGGTACAAAGATCTTTCCCTCGTGCCAAAGCAGACTATCCCTAGTCTGTAAGGCGCTGTCCGACCGGTGAGGGGTCACTGCAGAGGCTTGCTTGATCTGAGACAGAAGATCCTCATGTAGCAGAAGGAAATTACCTGGGGTGAGTATGGTGTCTGGAGGTGGCGGAACTGCGGGCTCGCTGAACATTCGGGAGAGTGCATCAGGCTTAGTATACTTGGAACCCGGCCTGTAGGTAATATGGAAAGAAAATCGTGTGAAGAAGAGTGCCCATCTAGCCTGGCGTGGTCTCAATCTCTTGGCTACCTTTAAATATTCCAAATTCTTGTGGTCAGTGTAGACCAGGATAGGATGGGCAGCTCCTTCCAAGAGGTAACGCCACTCCTCGAGTGCGGCCTTAATGGCCAATAGCTCTCTATCCCCGACGTCGTAGTTCCTCTCTGCTTCGGTCAGTTTGCGAGAAAAGAAGGCCACCGGGTGGAGGAGCGCCTTGGGGCATTGTCTCTGAGAGAGAACTGCCCCTATCGCCACTTCGGAGGCGTCAACCTCCAGGATGTAAGTAAGCGCCGGGTCTGGGTGCTTTAGAACTGAAGCTGACACAAACTGATCCTTTAATGCCGAGAAGGCCGCCTGAGCCTCTGAGGACCACTGAAACTTGGTACCCTGCTTGGTTAATCTCGTGATGGGGGCGATGATGTTAGAAAACCCCTTGATAAACTTGCGATAGAAGTTCGCGAATCCTACGAATCGCTGAATTCCCTTCTTGTCCGTAGGGGCAGGCCAATCCAGGACACTTTTTGTGGATCCATCTTAATCCCGTCTACGGAGATGACCAAGCCTAGGAACTGGATACTCTGGCGTTCGAACTCGCACTTTTCAGGTTTAGCATACAGACCATGCAGGCGGAGACGGGTTAAGACCTTCTTGACGTGTTCCCTGTGAGCAGGCAAAGAGGGGGAGAAAATCAAAATGTCATCCAGGTAGACTATAACAAACAGGTCAAGATAATCTCTAAAAATGTAATTTACGAAGTGCTGAAAAGTCGCAGGGGCGTTGCAAAGCCCAAACGGCATCACAAGGTACTCATAGTGTCCGAAGCGGGTACGAAAGGCAGTCTTCCATTCGTCCCCGCTTCAGATGCGGACCAGGTTATATGCCCCACGGAGGTCCAGCTTGGTTAACACCACAGCTGTTCCAAGTCTCTGGAACAGTTCCGGTACCAGGGGCAACGGGTACCAGTTTTTGATTGTGATCTTGTTTAAGTCCCGATAGTCTACGCAGGGGCGTAGAGAATGGTCCTTCTTTTCCACGAAGAAAATCCCCGCTCTGGCTGGGGACGTGGAAGGACGTATAAACCCTTTCCTCAGGTTGTCATCAATGTATGACTTGAGAGTCTCTAGCTCCAATCCTGTTAAAGGAAATATTCTCCCAAAAGGGATCTCTGCTCCTGGTAAAAGTTCAACTGGGCAATCATAGGGCCTATGTGGGGGAAGTGTCTCTGCCCCTTTTTGGCTGAAGACATCCAGGAAGCTGTGGTACTCTTCTGGGACAGCCCTACAGGCCTCAACGTCGACCTCCAGACAGAACAGAGAGGGTGGAACGTTGGTGGTCCCTTGTAGGCAGTGCTGAAGACAGTAGGGTGAGAGGAAGCGGATATCCCCTGTGGGCCAGTCAATTTGGGGATTATGGGCTTTGAGCCAGGGTATGCCCAAAATCACAGGCAAAAGAGGGGACTCAATGATGTCCAGGCAGAATAGCTCACTGTGGTTACCCGAGATGGTGGCATGTAAGGGAACCGTCTCCTGGGTCACAGGCCCCGACTTGATAGCTGACCCGTCGGCTAGATGGACCGACAGTCCCCTGGCTCTGGGACGTAGAGGGACCTGGAACTTGCGGGCAAATGTCTGGTCCATGAATCCGCTACAGGCTCCAGAGTCAATTATGGCGGGGACCAGGGTATTCCCTCCTGGGAGCTGTAGGGAAAGGGAGACAGTCAGGTGAGAGGCATTACTAAGTACTGCAGGTAGAACAGTGGAAGATAGAACGGAGTGCTTACAGAACTTCGCAGGACAGGATCTCACAAAATGTCCGGGTTCTGCACAGTAAAGGCACAGGTTCTGGATCCACCTGCGTTGTCGTTCTTTTGGAGTGAGTGATGGGCGGAGAACGCCTAGCTGCATAGGTTCCGAAGGTACCGTCATGGGGCGGGCAGACGGGTTAGGTACCCGGGGTAACATCCATACAGGACGAGAGGGGCCCATTGTGCGTTCAGTCATACGCTCCCTCAGACGCCTGTCTATCTGGGTGGACAGGTTGATCAAGTCCTCAAGAGTCTCTGGGATGCCCACTCTGGCCAGCTCGTCCTTTAAGGATTTGGAGAGGCCCAGGCAGAACTGGTGACGCAAGGCTGCGTTGTTCCAGTTCGTGTCAGCGCTCCAACGCCTGAACTCGGAGGCGTAATCCTCTGCCGCCCTACGGCCTTGTTGTAGGGATAGTAACGCTGCTTCTGCGGTTGCTGCCTGTTGAAGGTCTTCATAGAGGACGTTCATTACTTGGAAGAAGGCACTTAGGTTGGTGAGGCATTCATGCTTCTGTTCTACCAGACGGGGGGCCCAGGCCTGGGGCTCACCTTGCAGTAGTGAGACCACAAACCCCACCTTAGGGATTCAAGAGAGAAAGTTCTGGGTTGGAGAGCAAAAAAGAGTTCACAGGCGTTGCGGAATGCCCTATATTTACTCCGGTCCCCGGAGAATCTTTCAGGAGTGGGGACCTTGGGCTCCGGAGGCAGCATGACCACTGATGGTGTGGAAGATGCACCAGGTGCTGAGGTACCTGAGGTGGCTAGGACCTGCACGCGTTCCTCTAGGCGGGAGTACCCTTCCTGTAGGGCCTTGTCGGCCTGTGTCAACCCAGCCACGTGACGGCACAAGTCCTCCATGGCCGTGGCTCCCTGCGTGGGCTCAGTCATGGCTGCCCGATACTGTCACGTACCTTAAGGCAGAGCCCGGAGTGCAGGGAGCGGCCCCTCATAAACCCCTGGTTCGGGAACCCCTGGTAGGTATGACAGGGGCTCGGGAGCACAGAGGAGCACAAGTGCCTGGCTGGTAAGCTGAGTAGAGGGCTGGAGGTCTGTGCTGAGCAGGAACCAGGAGCAGTCCTGTAGTCCGAAAGCAGGAAGAAAACAGGTAATGTGCAGCAGACACAAGGAGGTGTCCTGTAGTCCAGCAGCAGGAAGCAAACAGGTAATGTGCAGCAGACACAAGGAGGTGTCCTGTAGTCCAGCAGCAGGAAGCAAACAGGTATTGTGCAGCAGACACAAGGAGGTGTCCTGTAGTCCAGCAGCAGGAAGCAAACAGGTAATGTGCAGCAGACACAAGGAGGTGTCCTGTAGTCCAGCAGCAGGAAGCAAACAGGTAATGTGCAGCAGACACAGACGGGCAGATCAAACACAGGGGGAATATCCAAGAGAGTAGTCAAAGTCCAGAGCCAGGATCGGGGCAGGCAGAGATCAGAAGAGTCAAAGGCAAGCCAAGTTCAGCACGGATCAGATAGGTCAGGTTTTACAGGTCACAGGTTCAATACAGGAAACGCTGTTGATCGGGCAGCAAGGCAGGAATGACTGGGGCAGGTTTAAATAGCGCTCTTGGCACCAAACAGTGTCAGGGTGGCCGCGCGCCCGGCGCCGCGCGTGCACGTGCATGTTCCCGTGCGCGCTCCCGCGCGTCCGTGCACGCTGTCAGCCGCGCTATTGTGCCTGTGTGGGCGCAGAGGGCCCGTTCTGAACCGGGGGTTTCTCCTGTTCCTGGGGATGTTGGGAGGTCTGCTGGAGAGGCTTTCCTGACACATACCCAGCCAATACTCTGCCATACCCAGCCAATACTCTGCCATACTCTGCCATACTCGGTAATACCCTGCCATACTCGGTAATACCCTGCCATACTCTGCCATACTATGCCATACTCTGCCATACTCGGTAATACCCAGCCATACTCTGCAATACTCTGCCATACTCGGTAATACCCAGCCATACTCTGCAATACTCGGTAATACCCAGCCATACTCTGCAATACTCTGCAATACCCAGCC
This sequence comes from Lithobates sylvaticus, assembly GCA_028564925.1. Classification (NCBI taxonomy): domain Eukaryota; kingdom Metazoa; phylum Chordata; class Amphibia; order Anura; family Ranidae; genus Lithobates; species Lithobates sylvaticus. The sequence continues at coordinate 200,938,402 of CM053029.1, forward strand.
ATACTCTGCAATACTCGGTAATACCCAGTCATACTCTGCAATACTCGGTAATACCCAGCCATACTCGGCGATACCCAGCTATGCTCAGCCATACCCAGCCATACTCAGCTAATATTACAGTGGGGGGAGATGACGTGGATATTACAGTGGGGGCGATGTATATTACAGTGGGGGAGATTGTGGATATCACAGTGGGGACTATATGGTGGTGGAATTTTCACAGGTTTTTGCAAATTCAATTATTATTCGCTGACCCAAAAGATGATCCGATCCGTGATTCGAGGAACAATCCGATCCGTGAGTTTGGGGGGGACAGATGTACAGAGGGGGAACAGATATATGTGTGGGGGGTGACAGATGTGTAGTGGGGTACAGAGGGGGAAAAGATATATGTGTGCGGGGGTGGGGCAGACGTGTAGTGGAGTACAGAGGGGCAACAGATATAGGTGTGGGGGGGGGGACAGACGTGCAGGGGAGAACAGAGGGGAAATAGACATGCAGGGGGGAACGAGACACTTGCTTACAGTAATACTAGACCCGCCCCTTAGAATATAAAAAAAAAGTCACAGTTACTTTGCTGAGTAACTAATTACTTTTCCAATGTAATAACTGAGTTACTAACGCAATTACTTTTTGGGAGAAGTAATTTGTAACTTAACTAATTACTTTTTTAAAGTAAGATGACCAACATTGGTTGTAACCCCTCATGGTTTTTCACCTAAATGCATTCTATGCATTAAGGTGAAAAAACTTTTTTAGTGCTGCAGCCCCCTCAGCCCCGCCGTTTTACTTACCTGGACGCTGTCATCCTCTGTACAAATGAGCACACCATATGTAGCTGGTGTCTCGTGTCCCAATTGGATATGTAGCGGTGTAGTTGCCACTAATAACAAACATCACCCTTGACCATGTAAGGGTGATGTTCCCAGAAATCCTCTCCTCCTGCACAAACTTATACTGTAGCATGTTAATTTCTTGTCACATCTTATTTTGTAAGCAAAAGTAAGCAAAAGAACCCACTCTGAATAGTTTGTCATGCTGACTCTGGTTGCTTGCTGCTACTAGGCCACAGGCCTGTAGTACCTCTCCCAGGAGGCCTAGTAGTTTAAAGGCATGTTCTGAACGGTGGGCCACATTGATTTGACTCTACTCCCCACAGTCTCTCCTCTGATCCAGGACTCCTTATCAATGACCGTTTAATGATAAGGACTTTGCCAATGACCGTGTAAAGGCAAGGTTTCCTCACAGACTTCTTGGCATGTCTCCACATCCAGCCCTCCACTGTGGTACACTCACCGACCTTTCTCTGCCCTGAGTCCATGATGAAGAACTTAACCGGACCATACGTTCCGACAGCTTCACCTGCCCCTCTGCTCCAGGAATTCCTCATCAATTACCATGTAATGATGCAGACTTCACCAATGACCATGTAAAGGTGAAGTTTCCTCACAGCTCTCCCCAGATGGGGATGGCCTCCTGCTGCTGTCTAGTACTCCATTCTCCACTTCTCCCAGTCGACAACTCACCCCAGTGGCATGTTACCTCAGCTTATATAGGAGGCCCGCCCTCTGCCAATACCAGTTGGGGATTGGTCAGGGCTCCCACATGAGCTGCCTGCCACTCCAGCTCTAGGCCCTGCCCCTCTTCCAGAACATTCTCCCTGGAAGCAGGGGAGGCACCTCAGAACTAGAGCACAGGTGGCCACACCCACTGCTGCTCTAACCACTCCCTGCCCCCAGATCAAAACAGACAGGCCTAGCTCAAAGAATAGGCCTGCCTAAATTTACCTGTGCTGACAGTTTCCCTAGCAAAAATCCTATGCTAGCACCTACCTATGGTAGAAGGTGCTACAGATAGAATGATAGCAGCGCAGCCATTGGCTCCCGCTGCTGTCAATAAAATCCAATGACGCAGCGTCGGGGAATGGGGCAGAGTCCTGCATTCTGTGTGAATGGACACAGATGCAGGACACGGGAGCGTGCCCACACGGGTGTCCACCAAGGAGAGTGCTTCTCCAACGTGGACACTCGATGCAGGGAGGAGCCACCAGCGCCATGGTGGGACCCCAGAAGAGGATGTTCAGGGCCACTCTGTGCAAAATGAACTGCACAGTGTTTGTTATTTAAAAAAAAAAAATGAGGGTTTACTACCCCTTTAAAGTGTTACTAAACCCAGTAATATGGAAATAGTTCATCCACAATCCCCCCCCCCCCCCCACAGTGCCTACAGCTTATAAATCATCTTTTTACATTAAAATACTGCCACTATATACCTTTTTGGATGATCTGTATACCACGGTTACATGATAAACTGCACAGTTTCTCCAGTGCTGAGAGTTCAGGAAGGAGAAGATTTCCAACGCAGCCTGTATACACACCCACATGTGTGATGTCAATATCATGTGACCTGGCTAGCTCTGATCAACAAGTAAATGTGTTCTCCAGCATAAAAGACACAACTGAGCATGTGCAGGTCGGCTACTCTGCCTGAGTTAGCTGGCCTTCCCAAGATAAACAGTGCAGGATGGGAGGATCGATGCATACAGGATAAAACAGCCTTTTTACACTATGCAGAAGATTAACCCTTTAAGTTCCACAGTGAGTATAACAAGCATTCTATGCTGCATATACAGACTGATTTTACTGTTGTGGGTTTAGTAACACTTTAAGATCAATAGTAGTAGGCTAGAAATAATTTAAATACAAAGTAGAAATTAATATATGACTTTACATTCTGACCATAGATCAGTTTTAAAGGAGAAGTAAGGCCAAAGTTTATTTGGCCCTACTTATCCTATGGATCACAGGAGTGCAGTTCATTCTGCACACATGTGACCCATTTCCAGCTGGCAGCGGGCTCAGACGTAACTCAGCCGGTCCAGGCTGGGGAAAGATCCAGACTGTAAATCTTGGACCGGCAGCTGGCATAGTCTCTGAGCTGTATTGCTGGGAGACTGAGTCAGCTGCTGCCTCCCATCCCCAGCAAGCGCTCCAGTGAGCACTGGAGGGGCAGAGCAGAGAGCTGGGACTGACGGTTACCACTCTCTGTTCAAAGCAGAGGGGAGAACTGAGTGATCAGTGATGTTTGATTGCTCCATTCTCAGTGCAGAGGTGAGAGGTGGCAGGGGACAGATGCAGCAGGAACAAAGAAGAAACTCCATAGTGTAATGCCAAACAGGGCTAGGACTTTCGTCGTCACCACACACGCTGAGCTCATACCCGCGGCTCAGTTTTACAGCTGGAGACGATTGGATTAATAGTTTGAGATGTATACACCGTGTCAGTAGAGACACTTGGAAATGTGAGTGGCTTTTTATATTTTTAATAAATCAGAATTTTAAAAACAATTTAACGCTATGGATTTTCTTCTTTTCTCCTCCTTCATGTGATTATGATGTGTATGGGGGGCACCTACTGTATGATTACCTGCCTGAACAATAAATAGCAGTCGAGGAGTGGTCATTGTCTCTGTGGCAAAAAGCAATAGAGCTGGTTTATAATCTGACCAGTAACTTTCTCTGGTAAGTTTATCTAGTGACACTGTTGGTGGAGCACACAGGGTGTTTGGAAGCACATAATTTAAAATTGGGTGAGAAGTTTGTTCACAGCTAAAGAGCACATTGAATAGCGGCTGGTGGGACTTGTTATTTTTTATTTAACTGCTGGAAGTTATGGACTTTGAAACTGGACACTTTTTTTTTTTTTTTTTAAGCACATGCCACTTTTTTTAATGAAATAAGTATTATTTATTGTTAGCAATTTGCACCACACATTAGGAGGTATATTATTATAAGTATTTGCACAAGAAATAAGTAATATTGAATTGTTTAGGTGTTTAGGTGATATATTTATGCAGGTTTGCATATTCATGATTAGCACTATCCTTTTTTCATTACACTGTAAATATCCCAGTTTAGTTCAAGAGTTCCCAAGATGAATACTCGATTAGGGAATTCAGGGAGAAGAAGAACAGCGACATTTGTCTTAACCATTGCCTACTCTATCCAAAAAAAGAAAGTTTTTTACATTTTAAGCTGACCCCTTTCACGTATTCGTCAAATTTCAAAAAGTCTTTAGCTTTTGTGTATCTGTGCAGCTCTTGTAGAGATTTAAGGGCCAGCATGCCAAAGGCAGGAAGGGCATGCTGGAACAAACAGATGGAAAGCCACAGTTTTACCAATTCTTGTGTTAGTTATTTTTTCCATTGATTTAATGAGCATAATCTACTTCAATAACTCCTGGAATAAGTCAAAAGCTAGTCAATTCTCAGCAGTAGTGCATTGCATGTCTGAAGGAGTTCATAGGGCTACCCATTGCCCTTTATGACAAGTTCCAGTTTGTTTACCCAGAGTTCCCTAAAAACACTTTTGATAGTTGGGTTCCTGGCTGTCCTGCTCATGATAGTACTTTGCATTGTGTGGACACACCTGGTAAGAGAAGTTCTGTTTTCCTTTGACAGTGCTAATAATATGTCACCTGCATGAAGCACAATTAACTGCACAGCATAACTGTGACATGGAGCATTTGGAGCTGTCACAATTGAGGAGAACAGATGTTAACAGGTATTGAACATTAAATGTTTGATAAGACCGCGCTGTTGTTTTGCTGTGTTACTGGTGGGAGAAAGATCCATTTCCTAGATACTGCTGAGTTTCGGAACAAGGCACCAGTGTAAGTCTGAAATAAGCAGAAAATAAATCATATACAGAAATGTACTATGATAACTGAGGTTAAAAATGACAGATACTAGTGCAAACAGGAAATTGTGTTAAAAGCTGAAGTTTAGGCTGAATTTTATTGCATAGTTACATTGGTCCAGGTTGAAATGGGAAAAGACCTTCTTATGGGGTTTTGGCTGCCTTCAAAATCCCATAAGAAGGTCTTTTCCCATTTCAAGTACAGAAATAGAAATGGTGGCAACCGCTTCCCAGAACAGAATAAACATACATTAGAAACATTGGTCCAGCTTTGACCAACTTAAAATTGAACCTCCGCTTTTCAGAAACCTCCCCCCCTCCGGTGTCACATTTGGCACCTTTCAGGGGGGAGGGGGGTGCAGATACCTGTCTAAGACAGATATTTGCACCCACTTCCGGGCATAGACTCCCGCGGGAGTGTACGTCTCTTCCTGTCCCCCCGCGCTGTCTGCTGGGACACACGGGTCCCAGGAGATAGCGGGGACCAGTTAAGATGCGCAGCGTGACTCGCAATTGCGCAGTAGGGAACCGGGAAATGAAGCCGCAACGCTTCACTTCCTGATTCCCTCACGAGGATGGCAGCGGCAGCTGCCGAGAGCCGAGCGATTGATCAGCTTCGGCTGCAGACATCGCTGGACCCTGGGACAGGTAAGTGTCCATTTATTAAAAGTCAGCAGCTGCAGTATTTGTACCTGCTGGCTTTTAATATATTTTTTTTTTTTAGGTGGACCTCCTCTTTAAGTGTACACATTCCATAACCAGCCGATCCCCATTGAAGCTGCAAATTACTGTAGTACTACAGTCATAGCCACTGTCTTCCAGGTCCAGTGGCTGCCCTTCTGCATACCACAAGGGGTCGCTTGCTTGGCACTGCTGTCATTCACACCTTGTATTTTTTTTAACGAATACTAAGGGTTTTAAGATTGGACAAAGTGGAGAGGTGGGGCCGTGACACCACAATCTCCACCTTAACCAGTCAGAGAATGCCTTGTATTAACCAGTCATCGATTCGGTGGTATAATCCTGTCTCCAACTCTCGCACCTCGTACTCAAGCTCTAGGGTGCACAGTGGAACACTCTATGACATGTCAGATCACAGATTGGGGTACAGGGGCAATGAAATTGGCCCTGTACCATGTGATCACCATGGCCGAACACAGCAATTTCACATGTACTGTAAACAAAGGCTGCATGATTGCAGTCTTTGAGTCATTCCCTCTCACAGTGATCGGCTGTGAGAAGACACAAACTGCTTACTAGAGTCATCAAAATTGTAGCATGCAGTCAGATTAAAAAGGTGTGAGGGGAGACGTGCAGAGCCCACAGCAGCAGACTTGTAATCGATCTAAAGAAGAAGAAAGTCTGTGTTTCCCCTGTCTGTATTCCACGCCCATGAGTGACATGGACAGCCTGCTCAGCCAGCTACTATCTGCGGCAGCTTCCAGAGGTACGGACTGGCTTTCTCAGCAGGTCTCCTCCGTGCTTGGCAGGGCGACCTTGGCGCGCTCGATGGTCACGGCCACCGGAACTCTTTTAGTACTCCTGTGCCCCCCAGGGCTTTGCACCAAAGTGAGAGCTCAATTTTGAACCCCCTTAGCTCCCTGTCCCAGTGCTCACCAGCAGTGGATTAGGGATCTGCGGCTGCAGAGCCCCTCCCTGTGTAGCCTGGTAAGTCCTCTAACATTTCTAATAATGCCTTAATTTCTGTTTTGTGGGATGATTCTAATGTGGGTTTGGGCCAGGGTCAGCCTGCTAGTGTGGAGGGTCACCGGGGACATCACATGCAGCCTCAGCCCCTCAGGTAGCAGATGCAGGGCCCGCTGCGTCCGGGTCCGTGACAGGCCTCCCAGAGTTTGTAGCGGGTTTGCGTAAGAGGGACGATGCCGATGGTGGAAAGGATGCAGCCTTTCCTAGGTAGGTATCTGGATCGAGCGGCTGCTCGGTTGTTGGAGGAGGGGCTTTCAGTGGGTTTTGCTATCCCGTGCTCTCTCTCCTACATTCCCCCCTTGGCTGACAATTTGCTTATCCTGAGGTGGTTTCTGACAAACTGGCTAAAGAAGTGGCATTGGGTCGCAGGACAGGGCCTTTCACTCAACTCCCTCTTACTAATTTGGTGGTGTCGCCTCTGGGTTTGGTTCCCAAAAAGGAACCTGGGAAGTTAAGTCTTATTCATCACCTGTCCTTTCCCAAGGGCGGCTCGGTCAACGATTTGATTGATCTGGAGTCGTGTGTGGTGTCTTACACCATGTTCGATGCATCGATCTCTTGGATGCATCGGTATGGGCAAGGCGCTCTATTGGCTAAAACTGATATTGAGGCGGCTTTCTGTTTATTGCCGGTGCACCCACAGAGTTTTCATCTTTTGAGTTGCAGGTGGTTAGACATGTAGCTGAGCGTTTCGTTATCCATTGGCGGCAGATAAAATGTAAGGCCCAATTTCCACGATTAGTTTCTTAGGGATTGTCATTGATTCAGTGGCTATGGAATGCCGCTTGCCGAGGACAAACTATTAGCTCTCCAGGCAGAGATTGCTTTGCTGGTGGGTAAACGGAAAGTACAACTGCAACAGCTACAGTCCCTCCTTGGCAAGCTCAATTTTGCTTGTTGCATTCTGCCGATGGGCAGGATTTTTAGTCATCACTTGTCGGCGGCTACAGCTGGCATTACTTCCCCATGGCACTATGCTATGCTAACTGCTGAGCATAAGGAGGACTTGAAGGTTTGCCAAGCCTTCCTGGATGCCTTTAATGGTCGTTCCCTATGGCAACAGGGTCCGGTTAGTAATTATGATATGGACCTTTACACGGATGCGGCGGGCTCCGTGGGCTATGGTATTCCTTGGGGGGGGCGGTGGAATATGGAACGTTGGCCGGAGACATGGAGGGAGGCTGGGTTTTTGCAGAGCCTGGTCCTGTTGGAACTTTTTCCAGTTATTATTGCCATATAAATTTTGGGGGGATTGTTTCTGGGACAAGAACATTTTTTTGCACTGCAACAATATGGCAGTGGTACAAGTTTTGAACCGGCTGTCAGCCGCTTCAATGCCGGTTGTCTGTTTATTACAGCATCTGGTGTTGCACTGCCTACAGTTGAATGTGTTTTTATAAGCAGTGCAACCTCCTAGGGCGACTAACACATTGGCCGATTCTTTGTCTCGTTTACAGTTGGACTGGTTCTGAGAGTTGGCTGCGGAGAAACACAGAGTGCCTTGTCTGCGGAAGCTGTGTAGCATTGCATTGGGGTCGCAGACAAATTGCTAGGTAACTCCTTGAGTGCGGCTACATGGTCGGCATTTTCCAAGGTGTGGACAGAGTGGCAGGATCTTTTGGCTCAGACGGTCAGTATGGAATATCCGGCACTGTTTCATAGTTAGTAAGGTTGAATAAAGACATCAGTCCATACAGTTCAACCTGAGTGAGTGTCTACAATTGTCCCTATCCCTGTACATATTGCACACTCACATCAGTCCCTACCCTCAAGGAGCCCACAATCCAAGGTCCCCATTTATATACTAGGGCCAATTTCTGGACAGAAGCCAATTAACCTACCTGCATGTCTTTGGATTGTGGGAGGAAACCGGAGTACCCGGAGGAAACCCACGCAGGCACAGGGAGAACATGCAAACTCCAGGCAGGTAGTGTCGTGGTTGGGATTCGAACCAGCGACCCTTCTTACTGCTAGGTGAGAGTGCTAACCACTACACCACTGTGCCGCCCCACTGTTGTTGTATTTCATCTGTTTAAATTTTGAACAGGGAGTGTCAGTCTCGGCCCTCACCCGTAAATTGGCGGGTCTGGCATTCCTGTTCAAAATATGGGGTGTACAGGATTTTATGAAGACTTTTCTTGTTCGGCAGGCCCTAAAGGGCTATAGGATGGGTTTCCGCAAACAAGGATTAATTTTTCTATATTGCAGGACTTATGGGCTCAGACAGGCTCCATGTGTGTCTCTGAGTACGAGTCGCTTTTGTTCCAGATGGCTTTTGTCCTGGCCTTTTTTCGGGGGTCTTCAGGTTAGTAAGTTTGTCAGTCCGTCCAAAACGACGCAAGGTGGACTGTTGGAAAATGAGGTAAGTTGCTCTGATTCTTCCGTAGCTTTATTTATTCAGTGCTCCAAGACCGACCAGTTGGGTACGTATTTGTGCCTTTACAGAGTGCAGGGTTTGCATATATGTCAGTATCGGTTGTGGAGGCAGTTCTTTTCTTATGCACCTCGACGGATCAGCCCTGTCGAAATTTCAGTTTGTATCTGTATTTTGGTGTTGCCTGAACGCATTGGGTTTGGATACTCCTCCCACTTCTTCCGCATCGGGGCGGCTACTGAAAATACTCGGTGGGGGTTGGACGAGTCCACTTTGAAGCGTATCGGGAGATGGGAATCTGTTCGCTTTAAGATTTATGTGCGTCCTGACTTGGTTTAACATGTCCTGTATTTCTTGTCTTGGTGTGGTGGTGGATTGATTTCTGCCATGTTTTCTTGTCATCTCTCTTTACAGGATTGGATCCGGGCCTTTTGTGGATACTGGGGCACTCTTTTGTTTATTGGGGAGCAAAGCATGCTGCGGTTTGACCTAATGTTGCCAGTTGGGTTTACCGAGGGAGGTGGCCACTGTTGGGTGGATTGGTATCCCGGGCATGTTATGGTGTAGGGTCCTTCCGGAAGTTCACCATTTTGCCTGGCTGGACAAGGTTCCCGACATACTAGTGCTGCATGTTGGGGGCAAGGAACTGGGCATCCGGTCCATGCGTCACCTTGTCCGGGATATAAAATTTGACTTCCTTAGGCTGCAAATGGCCTTCAATAACCTGTTGGTGGCGTTGTCCGACATTATCGGCCACTCAGCTTGGCGCTTGCTAGGTCTATAGAGAAGTTAAATAAGGCACGTATAAAAGTTAACAAAGAGGTGAGTAATTTTATTTCACATAATGTTTTTTTTTGCGACACTGTGAGCTGGAGGTGGATACTTGGCGCTACCTGCGGAGGGACGGGGTTCACTTGAATGCCGTTGGTACCGATTTGTGGGCCATTTGTGGAGGGGCCCACAGTTGTAAGGCTTTGCAACTGTGCACTGTGGCGGTTGGGGTCTGTGGAGGCATTAACATTTTGGAGTTGTAATGTTTGTCCCTGAGCCGGTGTTGCGTGGCTGGGGATAGTGAAGTGAAATGGGTTTGTCCCCGAGCCGGTGTTGCGTGGCTGGGGATAATTGAGTATAATGGTGATACCCAAGCTTGGGATGCCTCCTAAGACCTGCAACCTAGTTCTAGTAATACATTACGGGTATTGTTTTTTGATTATTGATGTTAAAGAGATTTTAATATTTATCTATTAATAAAAAATGATCACTTTTCTCCAGCTCATTGTCAAGTGTCATTTATATATATATATATATATATATATATATATATATATATATATATATATATCAGTGGCGGCTGGTGCTCAAAATTTTTGGGGGGGGCGCAAACAAACAGCCTCACTGTGCCATCAAACGCTGCCACTGTGCCCATTAAACGCTGCCACTGTGCCCATCAAACGCTGCCACTGTGCCCCAAGTGCTGCCACTGTGCCCATCAAACGCTGCCACTGTGCCCATCAAACGCTGCCACTGTGCCCATCAAACGCTGCCACTGTGCCCATCAAACGCTGCCACTGTGCCCCAAGTTCTGCCACTGTGCCCCAAGTTCTGCCACTGTGCCCCAAGTTCTGCCACTGTGCCCCTTAAGTGCTGCCACTGTGCCCCAAGTTCTGCCATTGTGCCCCAAGTTCTGCCATTGTGCCCCAAGTTCTGCCATTGTGCCCCTTAAGTGCTGCCATTGTGCCCCTTAAGTGCTGCCACTGTGCCCCTTAAGTGCTGCCATTGTGCCCCAAGTTCTGCCATTGTGCCCCTTAAGTGCTGCCATTGTGCCCCTTAAGTGCTGCCATTGTGCCCCTTAAGTGCTGCCATTGTGCCCCTTAAGTGCTGCCATTGTGCCCCAAGTTCTGCCATTGTGCCCCTTAAGTGCTGCCATTGTGCCCCTTAAGTGCTGCCATTGTGCCCCTTAAGTGCTGCCATTGTGCCCCAAGTTCTGCCACTGTGCCCCTTAAGTTCTGCCACTGTGCCCCTTAAGTGCTGCCATTGTGCCCCTTAAGTGCTGCCATTGTGCCCCTTAAGTGCTTCCATTGTGCCCCAAGTTCTGCCACTGTGCCCCTTAAGTGCTGCCACTGTGCCCCCTGCCTGCCCTCTGCACTTACCTTGTCCCGGTGTGCAGCTGGTGACGGCGTCAGACGACGAGCGGTGTCTCCGTCGGATGTCTCCGTCGGATGTCTTCTCCCGCGCTCCTCCTGTCTTCTTCTGCTGTGATTGGACGCTAGGTGATTGGACGCCTAGTGTCCAATCACAGCGCCTGTGACTTCAGCCAATCAGGTGACAGGTAACAGACCTGGCAACCTGATTGGCTGAGAGGCGGGTCTGTGTTAGGGAAGCGATGTATTCGCTTCCCTAACACAGTACTGTGTAATCAGCGAACGCACAGCCGTGCGCCCGCTGTTTACACTTAGGGAAGCCTATTAGAGCACACTTAAGTGCCATTGTGCCCCTTAAGTGCTGCCATTGTGCCCCTTAAGTGCTGCCATTGTGCCCCTTAAGTGCTGCCATTGTGCCCCAAGTTCTGCCACTGTGCCCCTTAAGTTCTGCCACTGTGCCCCTTAAGTTCTGCCACTGTGCCCCTTAAGTGCTGCCATTGTGCCCCTTAAGTGCTTCCATTGTGCCCCAAGTTCTGCCACTGTGCCCCTTAAGTGCTGCCACTGTGCCCCCTGCCTGCCCTCTGCACTTACCTTGTCCCGGTGTGCAGCTGGTGACGGCGTCAGACGACGAGCGGTGTCTCCGTCGGATGTCTCCGTCGGATGTCTTCTCCCGCGCTCCTCCTGTCTTCTTCTGCTGTGATTGGACGCTAGGTGATTGGACGCCTAGTGTCCAATCACAGCGCCTGTGACTTCAGCCAATCAGGTGACAGGTAACAGACCTGGCAACCTGATTGGCTGAGAGGCGGGTCTGTGTTAGGGAAGCGATGTATTCGCTTCCCTAACACAGTACTGTGTAATCAGCGAACGCACAGCCGTGCGCCCGCTGTTTACACTTAGGGAAGCCTATTAGAGCACACCGCTCTAATAGGATCCCCTATTAGAGCTTACAGCTCTAATAGGGGCGCTTCCAGCAACACCCCCCCCCCACTGTAATTCAGATGCCCGGCGCCCGATCAGGGGCCGGACACCTGAATAGGGGGCGGCAGCGGTGACAATAGATAGATTCATGCAATGCATGAATCTATCTATTGGTGATAGAGTGGTGCAGGAGAGGGGGGGCGGCGCTCCTGCGCCCTCTATGCACGCACCGCCACTGATATATATATATATATATTCAAAGTTTGGGAATGTTTAGGCTGGGTATGGGGTTGGTTATGTATCTGGGGTACGCTAGCCAAGACAAGCTCATAGCAAAATAAAAATAGGCGAAGGGCTTCATGATAGTGTAGACAGTGATAACTGACAAGAAAGGATTAATTTCAGTAAGTGAGAAGGGGAAGGTTATCAGGATTGGCTGGATGTTTTTCAGGAAGGTGGGGGCTGCTGTGAGGGGAGACGTGCAGAGCACACAGCAGCAGACTCATGGTGGATCCAAAGAAGAAGCAAGTCCCGGCCTCCCACCCTTCAATTGTGGATTGTTTTAAATTTTATTAGCCTAGACGTGTGGTGGTTTGCGTCTGTTGAGGCATTAACAATTTGGATCTGTAATGTTTGTCACCGAGCCAAGTGTTGCGCGGCTGGGGATAGTGAAGTGAAATGGGTTTGTCCACAAGCCGGTGTTGCTGGGCACAAGTGGCTGCATTTGCTGGGCACAAGTGGCTGCATTTGCTGGGCACAAGTGGCTGCATATGATGGGCACAGTGGCTGCATTGGATGGGCACAATGGCTGCATTTGATGGGCACGGTGAGGCTGCAATTGATTTCAGTATTTTTCAGTTCGTTTTTCATCCTTGAGGTTGTTGCATCTGAGACTGGAGTTGGTGCCCTGCTGTCTCAACGTCCTACCTCTGAGAGCGCTATGCATCCTTGTGGCTACTTTTCTAAGAAATTATCTCCTGCGGAAAGCAATCATGAGATTGGGGACAGAGAGTTGTTACCGATCATATTAGCCCTTTAAGAATGGATGCAACTCCTCGAAGGTACTACTGTGCCGGTTCTTATTCTGACTGACAATAAGAATCTCACATTCTTGTCTGAGGCTAAACGCCTCTCTCCCAGAATGGCGCGATGGGCTCTTTTCTTGTCAAGTTTCAATTACATAGTCTCATTTTACCCAGTACTAAAAATGTAAGGGCTGATGCTTTGTCACAACAGTTTTCCTCCACTTCCAAGATTCGGTTCCTGTTCCTGTGTTTCCTCCTGATCGTATTCTGGCTACGGTTTGCACTAGTCTCACTTTTTCTTTGTGTGCCAAAATTCTTGCTGCTTAGATCCATTCTCCTCCTGAGAAACCTTGTGACCACTGCTTTGTCCCTGAGAGTCTCCGTACTGCCGTGCTCCAGACTTACCATTCTCCAAAGGCTGCTGGCCACCCAGGGAAAAATCAACTATTTTTGACCATTTCCCAACAATTCTGGTGGCCTCGTCTACGTGCTGATGTAGCCGCCTTCGTAGCTGCTTATTCCGTGTGTGCTCAGAGTAAGACACCACAACACCTTCCATCGAGCCTCCTACAAGCCATACCCAATGGAGAGAGGCCTTGGACCCACCTGTCAATGGATTTCATTGTGGAGTTACCCAACTCTCAGGGCAACACAGTTATCCTTATGGTGGTTGACCGGTACTCGAAAATGTCTCATTGTATTCCACTTAAGAAGTTGCCCACATTGAAAGAACTTTCATTTTTGCTCGGGAGATCTTTTGCTTACATTGGCTACCCAAGGTGATTGTCTTGGACAGGGGTAGCCAGTTTGAGTCCAGGCGAGCCTTTTGTGCACAGTTGGGAATTCAGCTTTCTTTCTCCTCTGCGTATCACCCACAGTCCAATGGGGCCGCAGAACGAGCCAACCAGTCCTTGGAACAGTTTTTATCAGGGCAGCTCTCCTTGATTGGGACCGATGTCCCTCTGAGAGCAGCCGGTGATCGGCTTTTTTTTTTTCTCCTTGCGCTGTCAGTGCGAGGAGAAAAAATTGCCGATTACCGGCTCTGTTTACATCACATGATCAGCTGTCATTGGCTGACAGCTGATCACGTGGTAAGGGGTTGGGATCGACCCCTTATTCCGATCTGTGATCAGCCGAGTATCATATACTCGCTGATAACAGCAGTTGGCGCACAGGCGGCTCAGGCACGGGAGGACGTTAATAGACGTACTCCCGGCAAAGCAGGTCCGCGCTGTAGCCGTCATTCGGCTATAGCGCGGATCTGAACAGGTTAAACTCTGCTAAACTCACCTAAACTTTTTTGAAATGAGATCTGAAATGAGATCTAAGTGTGGACTGATCCATTCTGTATGCTTTTATCTTGTATGGATAAAGAGGAGGGTCTATCCGAATCAGGGGGGCTGCTGAATCCAACTGAAAGTCGATAAATGATTATATTCCCTAAGAAGTGCTCCAAGGACATTTCCCCAACTAAATTAGGTTCATCATATAAAAAAGAAGAAAACACAGTATATGCAACATATTTATTTATTTTTATAGGACGTCTGTTGTGCATTTAGCTAAATAATTTTCCACATCAGATGATTTCCAATTCCATTTTCAAAGTTTCAACATTTCCAAACAGACTTTCAATAACTGGTAAAAAACGTTTTTCCACTTAAACATCCCTTTCATCTGGGTCATCTCTTCTTTCTTCCTCATCAGCATTTCTCCTGGGAGAAGACACGGTTATTGGCAAATAAAACATCATTGATTATTACACAATTCGCTGGGACCACAAATGTGTATTTTTAGGCCACGTTGACTACTATTCTATGACCACAGTAACATGGTGAAGGAATACGGCACAGCGGGATGCCACAAACTTGAATCCTGATTCTCTTAGACCCTCTTTACACTGAGGCAGTTTTCAGATGTTTTAGTGCTAGAAATAGCCCCTGTAAAGCGCCTTAAAACTGCCTCCGATGCCGCCCAAATGTAAAAGCTTTTACCTGTGGGACGTTAGAAAAAGTCCTGCAAACAGCATCTTTGGGGCGGTTTGGGAGCACTGAATACATCGCTCCAAAACCGCCCCTGCCCATTGCAATGAATGGGCAGCGCTGCAACACAGGCATTTTTAACCCCTTCTTTGGCTGCTAGCAGGAGTTAAAAACGGTGGGCGGGCGGCAACTGGTTAAAGTGAAACAATAAAAATTAAATATTCCTTTAAATATCATGCCTGGGGCGTGTCCATAGTATGTCTGTAAAGTGGCACATTTTTCCCATGTTTAGAACAATACCACAGCAAAATGACATTTCTAAAGGAAAAATTGTCATTTAAAACTGATCGCGGCTGTAATGAATTGTCGGGTCTCGGCAATATAGAAAAAAAGGGCATGGGTCCCCCCCCCAGTCCATTGCCAGGCCCTTTGGGTCTGGTATGAATATTAAGGGGAACCTCCCAAACCAAAATTAAAAAAAAGTTGCGTGGGGGTCCCCCCAAAATCCATACCAGGCCTTTCAGGTCTAATATGGAAATTAAGGGGAACCCTGTGCCAAATTAAAAAAAAATGGCGTAGGCCCCCCCAAAATCCATACCAGACCCTTATCCAAACACGCAACCCGGCAGGCCGCAGGAAAAGTGGGGGGGACGAGAGAGCGGACTCTCTCTGCTGTGTTTTCCTGTGAAAGACTTTTGCTTGGCTGACTTCTCTTCTGGTTCCTGATCCTGTTTGCTGCACCTGACTTCGCTGATCTCTGGACTCCTGTTTCTCTTGCTTGTCCTGACTACCCGTCCTGGTTACCGAACTCTGACTATGTTTTGACTACGTTTGCTCTGTTTATACCATTTTACCTTTTTATTAAATAGTGTGATTTTTACTGCACTTCTGTCTCAGTCTGATTCATGGTTCCTGACAGTTCCTTATCACCACCACACCAGTCGTAGTGTTACCAGATCAATATATGCTAGTGTAGCAACCTCCCGGACCTCTAGGGGCCTGATGGTGACCTCAAGGGTTAGGGAGAGCTGACCTCCTTCCTTGTAGAGTGGGTTAAGAGGCATTGTCGGTGTAACGCAAGATGAAATGAAGGGCGCAGTTACTTTTTGAATGCGAACAAGAGATTTATTGACTCCTAACAAGAACTGTGGGAGAGCGGTTGGGGCCAGGACACCCTTAGGTAGATGCAATGTTAATTGGCAGACTCAAGACACTATAGGTAGACAGCTATACAGGGAATGTCTTTGAGCCGAATGCCACATCTGTATAGGAAGGACCGCTGTGTCCTATGGCAACTGAACTTGTAACAGTCACTAAAGGTAGTCATACATAACTCTTGGTAACACAGAATAGTTCTTCTCTTATCTCACAGTATCCCACTGTAGGTCTTCACTCACTGAGCTCCCAGTCTCTCACTAGACTTCCAGATCCCAGTCGTCACTTTATCCCCTGAGCTCTTCCACAGCGTCACCCTCGCTAACCTGCTGGGTCCCTGGCTTTGCACTCTCCAAAGTTTCCCACTTCTTCACCGTCCCCGGCTGGTGAGAAGACTGCTCTGGTACTTGCTCAATGTCACGCACCTGGTGGTGATGAGTCTGGTTAGCAGAGGAGGGCCTCCCTTGCGGCTCCCACTCTCGGTCCCCTGGTAAGGTGACAGGAAGACCAGGAGTCAGGAGGGGCACGGGTGCCTGGCAGGACTGTAAGACCGGTAACGAGAGATCCCTGGATCAGCTCAGCAGACAAGGTGAGTAGAGCGGACTGGATCAGAACTGCAGGTAAGATCAGCAAAGCAGGCTGGAACAGCAAAGCAAACTGGAACGGATTTAAATAGGCTCACTGGCGCCAATAGTGGCGCGCACCTGTCCTCCCGCGCGGGCTCTCGTTCGCGGATGTGTGCGCACTCACCCATGCGCACGTGCAATGGTACCCGTGAACGGGTACCAGGGACTCTAGTGCGCCGGTTACTGGCAGGATCTTCATGATACTCAAGCTTACTTACAGTAGCCTCCGGTAATAAGGTGGATGGTCCCTTAGTGGCGACTGCTTCCCCTTTACCTCCGACCACAACTGTTTCCCTGTCCAACTGAACCTTCACAACTTGGTTGGACTCCAATTCTGCAGTCCCAACCTTATGCTGCTTCTCCTGCTCCTGGATAGGCCTTAGGCAGCCTAGCAGCCAGGTGTCCCCAGGATAGGCCTCTGGCTTTCCGGCCTAGCAACCCGGGGAGACATAACACACGTCCACCTAGACAGCCATCCAGGTGGCACAGAACCCCGATCACCTGACTTCACCCAAATAAATAGGCTCTCTTAGAAGGCCAAGGGACTAAAGAAACCCCTGCCAATTGGCTGAGACACCCCATCCATTCATAATCTGACCTTGCTATGCCCCAGTCGATCTAATGCCACCAGCCATAGTGCCACCTAGTGACAGAAGAGAAAACGTGCAGCAATTCCAGAATTAGAGAGTAGGGATGAGCTTCGAGTTTGAGTCAAACGTAAGTTCGACTCGAACATCAGGTGTTCGCCCGTTCTCTGAACAATGAATTTTATGGGGCGTTCGTGGCAAATTCAAGTGGCCCATAATGCACTGCAAGACCACAGTGCATTGCTGTATGATGATTGGCCAAAGCATACACCTGACCTGCATGCTTTGTCCAATCACAGCACGCTCCTCAGCGAGAGCCATAATTGGCCAAAAGAAGGGTGCCTTTGGCAATGACACAAAGAGAGAGGTGCCTCTGGGTGTAGACGTAACAAACAATTTATTTATGCATCAATTGTTCAGGCAACTCACATTTAGTAAAAGAAGTCACAAGGCATGTAAGTTAAAAGGCCATAATATCCAAAGGAGACCTGAAGGGCCTGGTATGGACTGGGGGGGAGGGGAACCCACGCTGTTTTTTTCAATTCTATTTTATGTATATTGCTGGGATCTGGCAATACATTACAGCCGTGAGCAATTTTAAATTACATTTTCTCCTTTAGAAATGTCATTTTGCTGCAGTACTTTTCTAAACATGGGGAAAATGTGCTACTTTACAGGCAGACTAAGGGGGGGGGGGGGGGGTCCCAGACACGATTTTTAAAGGAATATTTCACTTTTATTGTTTCAATTTAAGCATTATTAAAATCACTGCTCCCGAAAAAAAACAGAAGTTTTTAAAACTGTTTTTGGCATTGATACATGTCTCCTTGGGCAGGACCCGGGTCCCCAAACACTTTTTATGGCAATAACATGCATATAAGCCTTTAAAATTAGCACTTTTGATTTTTCACGTTTGTGTCCCATAGACTTTAACGGTGTTCCTGTGTTCTGCTGAATTTTTTGCCTGTTCGGTATGTTCTGGTGCGAACCGAACCGGAGGGTGTTTGGCCCATCCCTAGTAATGGGTGCAGGAACACCTGAAAGAGAAAAAAATAGACAGCATAGAAACACATTCTATCCCTACAATAACACAGTGCATTATATACATCAGTGAATGTTAATTACCCTCAGCAGAGTGCAAATACAAATTATGACACATCCTAATCTATCTATATGATAACAATGACTACTGTATCTATTGGTGTAGAACACTCACTTTTTCACCATGAAAATCGAGTGCAAATAGCGTGTTATACGCCAATACTTCAATTTTAGCTGCCTCGGAGGGGACAGGGAGGGGTGTGGGACGAGCGCCGTCAGATTACATACAGTGAGAATTTCCTGTTTACTTGGCGGTCTATACAATAGGTCCCGTCTCCTGGGCCACCATTAAACCACTGTTCTGTCTATCATAGGAGATTCTCACTTTATGTAATCTGTTGGCGCTCATCCTGCCCCCCTCCCTGTCCCCTCTAGGCTGCAGATGGGCATCGATCAGGCTGCACTGATGGCAATGGTGAGGCTGCTGCACTGATGGCAATGGTGAGGCTGCTGCACTGATGGCAATGGTGAGGCTGCTGCACTGATGGCAATGGTGAGGCTGCTGCACTGATGGCAATGGTGAGGCTGCTGCACTGATGGCAATGGTGAGGCTGCAGATGGGCATTGATCAGGCTGCATTAATGGCGATGGTGAGGCTGCAGATGGGCACTGACCATTATTTTGCTTCTAAGTTCCTTATTTAAAATTTTAGTTTTTTTCCTGAAACTTCCCTGTGTGTGTTATACGCCAATAACTACAGTATATCTAAGCACATATACAGATGAAAATTGGCCCCACCCCTTTTTCATGACAATCCTAGAGAAAAAAAACTTAGCAACTCCTATCACACATTTTGCATAATGTGAACCAGGACTCACTTCGGTTGGCGCTCTCACGCCATCTGGTGGTCAGTATAGTCAGAAACAGTCCTTGTGTATGTATATATATTTTTTCAGTCCATTTTCAAGTTTTAAGGTAATAACTTGCCCCTTTTGCCAAAGCTTATCTTACCTGACTAACTAAATACCCCTCAGTCTCCTTGGAGACCCAAGTCCATCAATCTTCCCACTGGAGTTGCAATCAAATATCAGCAACATTCCCAGCAGTTTCCCTTCTTTGCAGGGATAAATCCGGGGACAAAGGCATGGCTGTAATCAAACAGCAATAGACCATGCCATGGTGCAAGGGACTGTACTTCCCGAAGGTAATGTCCCTCAACAGTCCCCCTTGCATTTAAAAATCTCAGTCTGTCCATTCACAGCCGGGACTGAGAATAGTTTCTTCAGCAATGAAGACCAGGACACACTGAGGTCTCTCAGCTGCAATTCAGCATGTCACTTTTCAAAGGGAAGCACAATGACAATTTCAAAACACAGGCCAGTATGACTCAAGCGGGCACTCCTGGCTACTGCCAGCAGAACGCAGTCCAGCAGTACAGCCAAACAGGAATGTCCACACAATCAACTTTCTTCTTGAAGGTGGAGTAGCTTTCATTAAGCATCCTGACTCCAGAAGCTTACACTTGTAATCCACAGTGATTTCTGTAATTTGACACAGTTTAATGCATTCACCAGTAATACCTGGGATCTGGTAATTGTAGGACTTCCCCTTGAGCATTAACAGTGGTAATATAATGCCGGATGTCTTTCTTATTAGGCCTGCTGACAATAACACAATCCGGATTAATTTGACGACTAGTCCCAAGTATGTAGGACCGAAGTATACTTTCAGCATATCTGGGTGACAACTTTTTGAAGTCGAGATGCAGAGGGATTCTGAATAAACTCTGCACGGCCACATCCACCCACTGTGCTTTCTTTTCTTGAATCTCTTCCTCTAACTGACGTAAGGATACAAGTAGCCATAATCCTCAGCCACTTTCCTGATGCCTATACTCTGTAGCTTGAACAACCTTGGCAGCGTTTTAGGGTCTCCATATCTGAATAAAACCTCTGCATCAGGTGCGCATTGAACCGGATGTCCAGCAACAACATCAGGCTTGCAACCAAACTTGGCCGATTGAGTTGGCTTAGCTATAGTGACTTTAGGGCCCCATCCTGCCCAGCGATCCTCCTCAAAGGATTTAGTGAGAAACAGATGTGGAGCTGCACTGGCGGATAGCTAAATTTTAACACTGGTAGTTGGCACAGGAAGAATTTCAATCTCCTCCAAAACACACAATTGTTCCTCTTCACTATTGCTCCACTTCCCAGTCCATGATAAAGTATCTGAGAACAGTTCAGAGATCCGATTGGATGTGATATATCCGAATCGGAGATAGTGGAGCACTCTTCGGCCGGGGCCAGGTTGCGCTTTGAGCTAACATCAACTGACAAAGCAACCTTATCCCCCTTACTGGCCACAGGTATCACAGCCCTCACTGGCACACTACTTTCACAGATTTTAGTCTTACCCAACTCCGGCATCTTTCTCCAAGGAGGTTCCATCATCAAGGAAGGCAGGTGAGCTCGACCACGGTCTCAAGGGATAACTGGAGCACAGGGCCCTTGAGCAGCCACAGAGATGAGAGGAGCAGCTTCTCGCACAAGCCAGGTGATAGCAGGGGGACTCTCGATGCTGTCCCCAGCTGGGATGGTGACATTCCTGTCCCAATCCGCTTGTGGTGTCCGTGGAGGTTGGGCTGGTGAGACTACCTCGAGCAAGGGTTGTCCACAGACGATCCAAAGCTACAGATGCATGGCCAATCCAGAACACTTCCCGCAGATCAGTCCCAAAGCTTCATAGTCTCCAGTCGTATATAGAGCAAGGCTGCCTTTAGGTGTATACTGCACTCTGGTGCCTGTCAGAACACCTTTGGTTCCTCTCAGACCAGGGCCGATACCTGAAACACACATCTTCCAATCTCCAAACTGCGCCATCTTTTCCATCCAACAATCGGATACATGTGGCAGCACTTCCTTATCCTCCTCTGCAGAGCCGTATCTCCTCCCCCTTCCAAGGGATTGGTGTGCATACTTTCTGCAAACTTCAGCACCCGCCCTTTTTCTTTTTGCTGCGCGCCAAAACTTTAATGGAGTCCATTTTAACCCCTGCAGCACTGGCATAAAGTGACAAAAGACCAGGCTGACACTCTCCCATGAGCAAAGAGACATGTTGATTCTTCCCCACATTGTTGGAATGCACAATAACAGTCTATACGAAGTAAAGATGTTACTTGCCAGCTTCCCACGGAGCCAGACGAAATCCCGATGTAGCTGTAGCTGGTTGCTAGGGGCGACCGCTGCTGGAAGACCACCTTTGCCCAAGGGGCACCAAATGTAGCGCCCTCCCGGACCTCTAGGGGCCTGATGGTGACCTCAAGAGTTAGGGAGAGCTGACATTCTTCCTTGTAGAGTGGATTAACAGGCAAGGCGGGACTAGAAAAGGAAGTTCAATAGCCAGTAGCCAATAGCTGCCCTTGCGTCGTATTTGGTCTGTCAGACTAGCATACAGACGGATGGTTTTCCCAATAGAAATTGATTCCGTCGGAAAGATTCAAAACATGTTCTATTTCTAGGTCCGTCAGACTTTTTGAAAAATAATTCAGCTGAAGCCCACACACGATCGGAATATCCAATGAAATTATTCCGTCTGACCTTTTTTGCAGGAAAGTCCGGTCATGTGTACGCGGCATTAGAGGGAGGAAGAGAGTCAGAGTAAGTTAGAGAGTCAGAGGAAGTTAGAGAGTGAGGGAAGAGATAGAAGTTTTTTTTAAAACAGTATTTTTCGCTCCATAAGACGCACCAGACCATAAGACGCACCTAGGTTTTGGAGGAGGAAAACAAGAAAAAAAATATTCTGAACCAAATGGTGTACTAAAATATTTAATATTATACTACTACTATAGGTGGGTGGTGGACACACAGCAATACCACCACCCCCCCCCTATCAAATCAGCTCAGCTACACTATACCTGGGTGGTGGTGGTGGACACAGCAACCTCCCCCCTTCCCAGATCAGCTCAGGGTGACAGGGCAGACACAAACACCCCTTCAGCCTATTCTATCACAATAGCTCAGGTGACTGGGCAGTGGATACCACACCTCCCATCCCCTGATCACCAGCTCACCTCAGGCAGTGGAGGACACTGCCATTACAATGCACAACCCCCTCTGGCTGGCTGGCTGGCTCGCTCTCAGCCTCAGATGTACCCAGGCAGCAGCTGGGAAGGAGGACTGGGCACATAGTTTGCAGCAGCATCGGCCGGTGGAAAGAGGCAGGAAGTGAGACTGGACCAGACCACGGTGCTGGGGGTGTTCTGGCTGGAAAAAAAAAAAAAAAACAGCCAGGGCTCTTGCTGCTTTCGGGATGGTGTCACATCTGGTGGGTGTCAACTGACCTGGGTGCGGCGGAGCGCCTCCCCCGCTCACCCTTGGTATGATCCGCCTCACATCCTGTCCTCACTCCTCCACAGAGAAGCCGAGCGCTGATATTCTGACACAACGGCGGTGACGGGGGCGGAGCCTGCTCAGTATTTGCTCCATAAGACGCAGGGACATTTTCCCCCATTTTTTGGGGGGAGAAAGGGTGCGTCTTTTGGTGCGAAAAACACGGTAAATACTTTTTTGGAAGACAACTTTGGTGTGATATCTGTCTGCATTCCTTGTATTGCTTACTTTTGCTTACTATGGTGCAAAACATGAAATTTCACAAAGTATATCAATGAAATTTACCTTAATGTAACAAGCAATCTTTCAGCTGGCCCCACACTATTCCGGAAAGTGGTGTTCTGATGCTCCAAACGGGTACCAAGTAGTCCAAATAATTAATCAAAACTAAGAAATAAAAACACAATACCAACGTAAGTGACAGGCTAAGGGTGAAGGGTGTTCAAAGAATGGTAAGAGGCAAGAGTGCTAGTGAGAGGATAAAAGAGATAGAAGGGAGAGAGGGAAGGAAGGAAGGAGGTTGATGATGAGAGGGAGGAGGAGAAGGAAGAGGGGTGCAGGTACTAACCTATATACTGACATCCGCTAAAGCGCCCCTGCCCATTGAAATCAATGGGCAGCACCGCCGAATCGCTTTTAACCCTTTTTCGGCCATTAGCGGGGGTTGACCCCCCCCCCGCTAGTGGCCAAAAAGCGCAGCAGATGCGACAGTAAAGCTAAAGATATCGGCGCTTTACCGCCGACGCCCGTCCCAGTGTGAAAGTGCCCTAAGAGTAGCGACAGAGTAGTGGTAGCTACTACAGCGATTCTGCGCTTCCACAGGGATTGTCTAGGTATGGGATATGTTTATCCCCCTTATAGGTCTGTATACCCTTACATCCCCTGTTTTAGGTATCCCAGACACACAGTCAGAAATTTGCTCCCGATTGATATACTGGAACCTAGGTCCCTTGTAAGTAAAGACATACATATTTACTAATGAGATATTGACCAATATAGTTGCATAATACATTCAAATTATAAGTTTAAATATGTCTTTTATGTAGCCTGGACTTTTTTGTCCTCCCTATGGCCATCTACCCAGCTGCCTAAGCCATCATTCTATGGCAGTGATGGCAAACCTTGGCACCCCAGATGTTTTGGAACTACATTTCCCATGATGCTCTGGCACTCTGGAGTGTAGTGGAAATGTAGTTTCGAAACATCTGGGGTGCCCAGGTTCGCCATCACTGTTCTATGGGATCCAATTGTCACTGCAAGCATAGATAATATCCATGTGAGATTTAACAAGTATGTAACCTAAAGACAATAACCATACAGCAGCCAGTATATCATCAGTTGCGCAACGCAGATAAACATAATAAACTGTATATGATCCTAAAATGTTAGTGACTTTTATCATATGTATATAGAATTGTTTATACAAAATTTTAACAACTGTACATGTATATATTTTTTTATTTATAGACAGTTTGTCATTCAGTTCAGATTGATGAATAATCTCCTGAAGAAGCTGAAAGTTATTTGTCGAAACATGTCAAGATTGATGCATCCACTGTAACATGGAATATGTAAACTATGTCTGTTGAAAAAACAAGTTTGTCTATGACTTGTGTGTTTTTACAAAAAAAGTTTTTTAAGTCATATGAAATAAATAATGATTGAATTTTATGGACATTGTGTTAATTCTCACCTTTTAAGTCCCTAGTCTTTTTGTACTCGTTACACTGATCCAAGCTGCACCAATGTACTATGCAAAAAAAAAAACTACTGGTATTTGGCTTTAAGCCTTGTGTTCAGTACAGACCTAGCTCCACCCCCCCCCCAAACTCCGCCCATGCAGAATTGTCAAAATTGGTAATGATCAGCAGCAGTAAATGGTACCAGACAAGCACAAGTGAAGGAATAGCCTCTGACCACAAAATGTTCTTCCTGTAACTGGGAGGAAGCACCAAACACCACAACGTTTAAATGCATAGATAATAAACATAATTAGAAAAGATTTCCTAGCAGCAAAGTAGTTTAGCAAAGTACTCTACATGTTAATGGCTCTCCTTAGGATCCACTTGCACTCTTGTCACCATGGTAACAAGGATTGGAATAAAGTCAGAAGGAATGTTGATACATTCCCCTCGTGTTGTTACATTATTCTCATCAAATGATTTATCACAGGTGAAGATTGCAACATTTCCTGTGACTTCGTACTTTCGTCGTTCTTAGTCAATATTACAGACCGCTGCTGTCTAAAGCCAAGAATGTCTGCAAATGTCTTCAGTTCTTATTTTCTATATAAAGAAAATACGCATTGTACACTGTCATGGTTTTGTAAAGTGCATTTCTATTATATGTCACTAAAACTGTGTCAAGCAAAGTTCACCATGTGCAAAGACATGGAGTGATTGAAAGAGCATAATACGAAAGGACATTGTCAAGGCCACTTTTGTATTTTAGTGAATAATTTTGTCTTTTAATCGAGAAAAAATGCCAAGCGCATAAAAAGAAAGAATACAATTTTCAAGCTAAAGGACAACTGTCTACATGTAATATTACTTTATACTGTATATGCTGCCAATGGTTTTATTAGCAGGCTTTATGGCTGTTTAATTCTGATGTCTGGGACAACTGGTAGCTTCAGCTTCTGGTATGTTTCTGCCTAATGTTGCATATTGTTTGAAACAACCTTTTTCAATCAAGGTTCCTCAAGAAGTTGTTGGTGCTGGTGGTTCCATTACTATATGATGATGCCTAAATAGTTCTAGGGGCAATGCCGCTTGGCTGAGCTAGCAACATGACACCAATAATCTTGTTATCTGTCTCTAATGGTGACAGTTTAACTACCACTGTAAGAGTCTAGAAGAAAAAAGGAAGGGGGAACCATCAACTCACTATAATATAGACGTTGCACCACCAAATGTATGTGCGCGGAAGGTACAGCGTTCCTGGTTGGCTGACTCACCAAACATGGGGCGGTCTCCGAGATAGACATGTGCGATTCATTTCGTACGAATTCGAATCATTCGAAGCATTCGTTATATCCGCTATTATAATTTCTTTCATATTAGTTGAAATTAGATATTTGTTAGTTGTTGTATTCGAATTGTTCTCTGTATTACGGGAATCGGCAATTAGCCGCGAGTGATTTTAAATAGCTTTTTTTTTTCCTGCAAAAAATGACACATTGTACAGAGACAGTTCTAAGCACAGGAAACATGACCCCTTCTATATACTATATACTCTATAGTATGCCTATGAAGGGGCGCAGGTTTCCTGTGCTTAGAACTCTCTCTGTACAATGTGTAATTTTTTGCAGGAAAAAAAAAGCTATTTAAAATCACTCGCGGCTAATTGCCGATTCCCATAATACAGAGAACAATTCGAATACAACAACTAACAAATATCTAATTTCAACTAATATGAAAGAAATTATAATAGCGGATATAACGAATGCTTCGAATGATTCGAGATTCTGTATATCTAATATAGAGAACTGTTCTTGCACAGTGTCATTTTTGCAGGAAAAAAAGGCTATTTAAAATCACTTGCGGCTATTGCCGGCAAATGAATTGTTGGATCCGTAATACAGAGAACAGTCATTCATTGAAGTCATTGATAAAAAAATGCGTAGGGGTCCCCCCAAATTCAATAACCAGGCCCTTCAGGTCTGGGATGGATATTAAGGGGGACCCCAGCCAAAAAAAAAAATGGCGTAGGGTCCCCCTCAAAATCCATATCAGACCCTTGAGGTCTGGGATGGATTTTAAGGGGAACCCTAGCCAAAAAAAATGGCGTGGGGTCCCCCATAAAATCCATACCAGACCCTTATCCGAGCACGCAACCTGGCAGGCCGCAGGAAAAGAGGGGGGGACGAGAGCGGCCCCCCCTCCCGCCTGAACCGTACCAGGCCACATGCCCTCAACATTGGGAGGGTGCTTTGGGGGTCTGAGACCCCTAAAGCACCTTGTCCCCATGTTGATGAGGACAAGGGCCTCTTCCCCACAACCCTGGCCGGTGGTTGTGGGGGTCTGCGGGCGGGGAGCTTATCGGAATCTGGAAGCCCCCTTTAACAAGGGGACCCCCAGATCCCGCACCCCCCCTGTGTGAAATGGTAAGGGGGTACAAAAGTACCCCTACCATTTCACCAAAAAAGTGGCAAAAATTGTAAAAATGACAGGAGACGGTCTTTGACAATTCCTTTATTAAAATCTTCTTTCTTCATCCTTCGGTTTCTTCATCTTCTCCTTCCGTCATCTTCTTCCATCTTCTTCGTCCTTCGATTCGCTTCTTCTTGCTCCGGTCTTCTCGTCCTTCTCGTCCGGCATCGGCGTCTCTTCTCACAGGCCGCTCATCGCAATGGGAGGCTCCCGCTCTGTGAGGCTTCGCTCCGGCTGACAGGTCTTTTATAATGGAGGGCACCTGGTGACCCCGCCCCCCCTCTGACGTCATGGGAAAAGCCATAGGGAAGTCCACATGACGTCCCCGTGCGTCAGAGGGGGCGGGGTTACCAGGTGCCCTCCGTTATAAAAGACCTGTCAGCCGGAGCGAAGCCTCACAGAGCGGGAGCCTCCCATTGCAAGGAGCGGCCTGCGAGAAGAGACGCCGATGCCGGACGAGAAGGACGAGAAGACCGGAGCAAGAAGAAGCGAATCGAAGGACGAAGAAGATGGAAGAGGATGGAAGAAGATGACGGAAGGAGAAGATGAAGAAACCGAAGGATGAAGAAAGAAGATTTTAATAAAGGAATTGTCAAAGACCGTCTCCTGTCATTTTTACCATTTTTGTCACTTTTTTTGGTGAAATGGTAGGGGTAAAGTACCCCCTTACCATTTCACACAGGGGGGGGGACGGGATCTGGGGGTCCCCTTGTTAAAGGGGGCTTCCAGATTCCGATAAGCCCCCCGCCCGCAGACCCCCACAACCACCGGCCAGGGTTGTGGGGAAGAGGCCCTTGTCCTCATCAACATGGGGACAAGGTGCTTTGGGGGGGACCCCAAAGCACCCTCCCAATGTTGAGGGCATGTGGCCTGGTACGGTTCAGGTGGGAGGGGGGCCGCTCTTGTCCCCCCCTCTTTTCCTGCGGCCTGCCAGGTTGCGTGCTCGGATAAAGGGTCTGGTATGGATTTTGAGGGGGACCCTACGCCTTTTTTTTTTTTTTTTTTTGGCCGGGGTTCCCCTTAAAATCCATCCCAGACCTGAAGGGTCTGGTATGGATATTTGGGGGGGACCTCACGCCATTTTTTTTTTGCCTGGGGTTCCCC
Organism: Lithobates sylvaticus; assembly: GCA_028564925.1. Taxonomy (NCBI): domain Eukaryota; kingdom Metazoa; phylum Chordata; class Amphibia; order Anura; family Ranidae; genus Lithobates; species Lithobates sylvaticus. The sequence continues at coordinate 200,966,294 of CM053029.1, forward strand.
TTAACCGCTTCCTGACCGGCCACTGCATATATACGTCAGCAGTATGGCACGGGCAGGCAAAATCACGTACCTGTACGTGATCGTGCATTTGCCTGCCCGTGGGTCGGGAGCTCCGTGACCACGACCGCGGGACCAGCGGACCCGATCGCCGCTGGTATCCCGCGATCGGGTTACGGAGCTAAAGAACGGGGAGAGGTCTATGTAAACAAACCTCTCCCCGCGCTTCCTACACTGACTGTCAGTGATCGGCGGTTCCCTGTCATCGGGAACGCCGATCAATGACGTCAGACGTACAGCCACGCCCCCCTACTGTAAAAAAAACACAACACGTCACACTGACTCTTCCCCGCCCCCTAGTGGTTAACCCCTTCACTACAACTGTCATTTACATAGGAATCAGTGCTATTTAAATAGCAGTGATTGCTGTATAAATGACAAATGTCCCAAAAATGTGTCAAAAATGTCCGATGTGTCCGCCATAATGTCGCAGTCACAATAAAAATCGCTGATCGCCGCCATTACTAATAAAAAAAAAAATATTAATAAAAATGCTATAAAACTATCCCCTATTTTGTAAACGCTATAACTTTTGCGCAAACTAATCAATAATCGCTTATTGCGATTTTTTTTACCAAAAATATGTAGAAGAATACGTATCGGCCTAAACTGAGGAAAAAAAATGTTTTTTTATATATTTTTTTGGGGATATTTATTATAGCAAAAAGTAAAAAATATTGAATCTTTTTCAAAATTGTCGCTCTATTTTTGTTTATAGCGCAAAAAATAAAAACCGCAGGGGCGATCAAATACCACCAAAAGAAAGCTCTATTTGTGGGAAAAAAAGGACGCCAATTTTGTTTGGGAGCCACGTCGCATGACCGCGCAATTGTCAGTTAAAGCGACGCAGTGCCGAATCGCAAAAAGGGGCCTGGTCCTTTGGCTGCCAATTGGTCCGGGGCTGAAGTGGTTAATATCCATACCAGACTTAAAGGGCCTGGTTATTGAATTTGGGGGGACCCCCACGCTTTTTTTTTTTTTAAATCAATGAATGACTGTTCTCGATATTTGTAGTTGGATTTACTAACGATTCGTAACTATTCGTAACTATTCGTAACTATTCGTAACGATTCGTAACTTGAAATTGAAATTCGATATTTGTAGTTGGATTCGAATTGTTCTCTGTGTTATGAGAACCGACAATTCATTAGCCGCTAACGATTCGTAACGATTCGTAACTTTACTAACGATTCGTAATTTTTTTTACGATTCGTACGAAATTCGTATTTCGTACGAATTTGAACGGAATTTCGTACACGAATTACGAATTACGAATTTTTTTATATACGAAACGGGACGAAACGAAACGAATTTTTTGACAGTTCCCATGTCTACTCCGAGACTGAAAAACAATCATATGAAAAAAAGGGGGATAAGGGAGGAAAAGAGATCCCCTTAAAAAGAAGTCACGGGCGGACCAAGTAGCTTAACTAATGCCGCGTACACACGACCGGACTGTCAAAATAAACTCTGACGGTCTTCCCGACTGAGTTCCGACCGAACGGACTTGGCCACACACGATCGGACCAAAGTCCGTTTGTTTCGAATGCGATGACGTACAACGAGAGAAAGTTCAATAGCCAGTAGCCAATAGCTGCCCCTGCGTCGTATTTGGTCCGTCGGACCAGCATACAGACGAACGGTTTTCCCGATAGAAATTTATCCCCTTGGAAAGATTTAAAGCATGTTCTATTTCTAGGTATGTCTGAATTTTTTGAAGAAAAAAAAAGGCTTTGTACCGACCCCGGCCTGTATCCTGACTCTGCTTCTGTCTTATGTTCCTTCACCTTTGCTGTCCGGCTGTTGATGACCTTTTGGCTTCTATCCTGGCTACACTCCTGCCCACTGATCAAGCTTAACCTTGTTCCAGTTCTTGGTTCCTGCCTGGTAATCCATGGTCATCTGCTTCCCGCAAACCTCAGCTGGCACTGCCTGTTATACTGGCCCTTGTGCCACTCTGTGTCCTCACTAGGGATGAGCTGAACACCCCCCTGTTCGGTTTGCACCAGAACCTGCGAACAGACCTAAAGTTTGTGTGAACTTTAGAACCCTATTAAAATCTATGGGACTCGAACATTCAAAATCAAAAGTGCTAATTTTAAAGGCTTATATGCAAGTTATTGTCATAAAAAGTGTTTGGGGACCTGGGTCCTGCCCCAGCGGACATGTATCAATGCAAAAAAAAGTTTAAAAAAACGCCTGTTTTTTCGGGAGCAGTGATTTTAATAATGCTTAAAATGAAACAATAAAAGTGTAATATTCCTTTAAATTTCTTACCTGGGGGGTGTGTATAGTATGCATGTAAAGGGGCACATGTTTCCTTGCTTAGAACTGTTCCAGCACAAAGTGTCATTTTTGCAGGAAAAAAAAGTATTTTAAAATCACTCGCGGCTATAATGAATTCTCGGCTCCCGTAATACAGAGAACAGTCATTGAAAGTCGTTGATAAAAAAAAAATATGCGTGGGGTTCCCCCCAAATTCAATTACCAGGCCCTTCAGGTCTGGTAAGGATTTTAAGGGGAACTCCAGGCCAAATAAAAAAAAAAAAAATGGCGTGGAGTTCCACCTAAAAAACCATACCAGACCCTTTATCTGAGCATGCAACCTGGCAGGCCGCAGGAAAAGAGGGGGTGGGGTCAGGTGACCCCGCCCCCTTGCGTCAGAAGGGGGGTCAGGTGACCGGTGGCCCGGTCCTCCTCACCTGTCATCTGACCCCGCCCCCCTCTGACGCAATGGAAAAGCTGGGCTTCCCCAGTGATGTACGGGTGACCCCGCCCCCTCTGATGTAACGTAGGTTTCCGTTACATCAGAGGGGGGCAGGGTCACCCGTACGTCACTGGGGAAGCCCGGCTTCCCCCTTGCTTTGCGTCAGAGGGGGGCGGGGTCAGGTGATGGGTGGCCCGGTCCTCCTCAGCTAAGACGGGATTCCCGCAGTGTCTCTGGACCCCAGAGAAGAGATCACCCATCGCTGGATAACAAGAGTGGATTACCACCGCTGGAATCTTTTTTTTATTTTTTTTATTTTTAATAAATGACTTTTCCCAACGGTGTCTGTGTGTTTTTTAACAATTTTTTACACTTTCTTTGTGAAATTGTAGGGGTAATTTTGTACCCCCCCACTATTTCAAACAGGGGGGGCGGGATCTGGGGGGTCCCCTTGTTAAAGGGGGCTTCCAGATTCTGATAAGCCCCCTGCCCCCAGACCCCCACAACCACCGGCCAGGGTTGTGGGGATGAGGCCCTTGTCCTCATCAACATGGGGACATGGTGCTTTGAGGGGTCACAGACCCCCAAAGCATCCTCCCAATGTTGAGGGCATGTGGCCTGGTACGGTTCAGGAGGGGGGCGCACTCTCGTCCCCCCTCTTTTCCTGCGGCCTGCCAGGTTGCATGCTCGGATAAAGGGTCTGGTATGTATTTTTGGGTGGAACTCCACGCCATTTTTTTTTTAAATTTGATGTGGAGTTCCCCTTAAAATCCATAAAATGACACTTGTGCAGGGACAGTTCTAAGCACGGGAAACATGCGCCTCTTTACAGGCATACTATACACACCCCCCCAGGTACGAAATTTAAAGGAATACTACACTTTTATTGTTTCACTTTAAGCATTATTAAAATCACTGCTCTCGAAAAAACAGGCATTTTTAAAACATTTTTTTGCATTGATACATGTCCCCTGGGGCAGGACCCAGGTCCCCAAACACTTTTACACTTTTATGACAATAACTTGCATATAAGCCTTTAAAATTAGCACTTTAGATTTCAGACCTCAAGGGCTTGGTATGGAATTTGGGGGGACCCCCACTCATTTTATTTTTAAATTTTGGTTCTGGGTTCCCCTTAATAGTCATACCAGACCGAAGGGTCTGCTAATTGACTGTGGGGGAATCCCATGTCGTTTTTTTCAATGACTTTTATGTGTATTGCCGGGACCGACAATTCATTATAGCCGCAAGTACTTTTAAATGACTTTTTTTCCTTTAGAAATGTAATTTTGCTCTCGGACTGTTATAAACACAGGAAACATGCGCCTATTTACAGGCATACTATAGACACCCCCCAGGTACGAAATGTAAAGGAATATTTCACTTTTATTGTTTCACTTGCATTATTAAAATCACTGCTCCTGAAAAAAACGGACGTTTTTAAAACTCTTTTTTGCATTGATACATATCCCCTGGGGCAGGACCCGGGTCCCCAAACACTTTTTATGACAAAACCATGCATATAAGCCTTTAAAATGAGCACCTTTGATATCTCCCATTTTTTTCCACGCTTTCGAATTTGCCACGAACACCCCAAATTGTTCGCTATTCGGCAACGAACATCAGGACCATCCCTAATAGTCACAGGTGTCAAAAATATAAAAGGAAAGGGGGGTAAAACACCCTATATAATAGGTTGATGACCTTTTGGCTTCTGTCCTGGCTACACTCCTGCCCACTGATCAAGCTTAACCTTGTTCCAGTTCTTGGTTCCTGCCTGGTAATCCATGGTCATCTGCTTCCCGCAAACCTCAGCTGGCACTGCCTGTTATACTGGCCCTTGTGCCACTCTGTGTCCTCACTAGGGATGAGCTGAACACCCCCCTGTTAGGTTCGCACCAGAACCTGCGAACAGACCTAAAGTTTGTGTGAACTTTAGAACCCTATTAAAATCTATGGGACTCGAACATTCAAAATCAAAAGTGCTAATTTTAAAGGCTTATATGCAAGTTATTGTCATAAAAAGTGTTTGGGGACCTGGGTCCTGCCCCAGCGGACATGTATCAATGCAAAAAAAAGTTTAAAAAAACGCCTGTTTTTTCGGGAGCAGTGATTTTAATAATGCTTAAAATGAAACAATAAAAGTGTAATATTCCTTTAAATTTCGTACCTGGGGGGTGTGTATAGTATGCATGTAAAGGGGCACATGTTTCCTTGCTTAGAACTGTTCCAGCACAAAGTGTCATTTTTGCAGGAAAAAAAGTATTTTAAAATCACTCGCGGCTATAATGAATTCTCGGCTCCCATAATACAGAGAACAGTCATTGAAAGTCGTTGATAAAAAAAAAATATGCGTGGGGTTCCCCCCAAATTCAATTACCAGGCCCTTCAGGTCTGGTAAGGATTTTAAGGGGAACTCCAGGCCAAATAAAAAAAAAAAATGGCGTGGAGTTCCACCTAAAAAACCATACCAGACCCTTTATCTGAGCATGCAACCTGGCAGGCCGCAGGAAAAGAGGGGGTGGGGTCAGGTGACCCCGCACCCTTGCGTCAGAAGGGGGGTCAGGTGACCGGTGGCCCGGTCCTCCTCAGCTGTCATCTGACCCCGCCCCCCTCTGACGCAAGGGAAAAGCTGGGCTTCTCCAGTGATGTACGGGTGACCCCGCCCCCCTCTGATGTAACGCAGGTTTCCGTTACATCAGAGGGGGGCAGGGTCACCCGTACGTCACTGGGGAAGCCCGGCTTCCCCCTTGCTTTGCGTCAGAGGGGGGCGGGGTCAGGTGATGGGTGGCCCGGTCCTCCTCAGCTAAGACGGGATTCCCGCAGTGTCTCTGGACCCCAGAGAAGAGATCACCCATCACTGGATAACAAGAGTGGATTACCACCGCTGGAATCTTTTTTTTATTTTTTTTATTTTTAATAAATGACTTTTCCCAACGGTGTCTGTGTGTTTTTTAACAATTTTTTACACTTTCTTTGTGAAATTGTAGGGGTAATTTTGTACCCCCCCACTATTTCAAACAGGGGGGGCGGGATCTGGGGGGTCCCCTTGTTAAAGGGGGCTTCCAGATTCTGATAAGCCCCCCGCCCCCAGACCCCCACAACCACCAGCCAGGGTTGTGGGGATGAGGCCCTTGTCCTCATCAACATGGGGACATGGTGCTTTGAGGGGTCACAGACCCCCAAAGCATCCTCCCAATGTTGAGGGCATGTGGCCTGGTACGGTTCAGGAGGGGGGCGCACTCTCGTCCCCCCTCTTTTCCTGCGGCCTGCCAGGTTGCATGCTCGGATAAAGGGTCTGGTATGGATTTTTGGGTGGAACTCCACGCCATTTTTTTTTTTAATTTGATGTGGAGTTCCCCTTAAAATCCATAAAATGACACTTGTGCAGGGACAGTTCTAAGCACGGGAAACATGCGCCTATTTACAGGCATACTATACACACCCCCCCAGGTACGAAATTTAAAGGAATACTACACTTTTATTGTTTCACTTTAAGCATTATTAAAATCACTGCTCTCGAAAAAACAGGCATTTTTAAAACATTTTTTTGCATTGATACATGTCCCCTGGGGCAGGACCCAGGTCCCCAAACACTTTTACACTTTTATGACAATAACTTGCATATAAGCCTTTAAAATTAGCACTTTAGATTTCAGACCTCAAGGGCTTGGTATGGAATTTGGGGGGACCCCCACTCATTTTATTTTTAAATTTTGGTTCTGGGTTCCCCTTAATATTCATACCAGACCGAAGGGTCTGCTAATTGACTGTGGGGGAATCCCATGTCGTTTTTTTCAATGACTTTTATGTGTATTGCCGGGACCGACAATTCATTATAGCCGCAAGTACTTTTAAATGACTTTTTTTCCTTTAGAAATGTAATTTTGCTCTCGGACTGTTATAAACACAGGAAACATGCGCCACTTTACAGGCATACTATAGACACCCCCCAGGTACGAAATGTAAAGGAATATTTCACTTTTATTGTTTCACTTGCATTATTAAAATCACTGCTCCTGAAAAAAACGGACGTTTTTAAAACTCTTTTTTGCATTGATACATATCCCCTGGGTCAGGACCCGGGTCCCCAAACACTTTTTATGACAAAACCATGCATATAAGCCTTTAAAATGAGCACCTTTGATATCTCCCATTTTTTTCCACGCTTTCGAATTTGCCACGAACACCCCAAATTGTTCGCTATTCGGCAACGAACATCAGGACCATCCCTAATAGTCACAGGTGTCAAAAATATAAAAGGAAAGGGGGGTAAAACACCCTATATAATACTTACAGGGCATCCATGTGCAATTGGTACAATACTGAGGGTCATGAATATCTCCACATGGGAAACATCTCCTCCGGGAGCTGAGATGGTATGTTAAGTGACAGTCGGCAACCATTCAAGGGACTGTCATGTATCAGGCTGAGATGTGTGAGTAAGCATGTGTGATCACAAAAACTAAATTGGGGCTGTAAAAAGTAAATATATATTATAAAGGTAAGTGATGAGTATTAAATAAACTGAATAGGGAAAATTGAGTACAAGAAGTTGTGTGAAAATTAACCAAATCAAAAAAAGGAAAGAGTGAAAAATCGCATGTAAATCATGCAATACCCCGAGGGGAAAAGAGTGAGAGGAAGCAAGAAGATGTGCAGTCTATGTGATGGAGAGGAAATCAGAAATAGTTACCTGGTGCTATTGTACAGAGACATGCTCTGAAACATGAAGTGCATGTGTGAAAAGCCAGAATGTGAACAAGACTCCCAGTGGTGTACAAATAACACCCAATGGGCTCCTCCCATATATAATCATGGATAGGAAACCAGCTCCCACTGTTGCCTGAAAAAAATAAAGGGTGTGGTGGGTTCGAAGAGAAAGAAAAACACACCATAAGGGGGGAAAAAATAGAAAGATGCAAAATTGCATGAAGGTCATGCAATTTCACAAAAAAGAGAGAAGGGTGATAAAAAGCAGGGAAGCGTGCAAGAGGTAAAAGAGCACCCAGAAAAGTGAACTACTGTAACAAGACCAGAAAGTGAAAAGTGGGATGCAGAAATAATGATATGGGGGGAAGGTAGCCTACCCACCAAAAAGGGGAGGTAGGCTGTGTATGGTGTCTAAGGGAAGAAGCAGAAGCCAAATGCTAGAACCATCCAAAGATGGTGCCTATAGGGGCACCGCCACAAAAGACCCATCAACATCACACATATGCGAGCAAAGGGAAGGGGAGACGCCATCTCCAATGCGGAAGAGCCGCCTGGTGGTTTGGCACCACCCAGTCCCATGGCGCTCGTAGGTGGAAACTGGCACTGTCCGTCCCGGCGTGGAAAGTGTGACGTTGACACGCAGTGCGCTAGCACCCAACCCCCGCAAAAAAACAAGGGAAGGGAATGCCCGCAGTGCGCGTCGCAGCTCCCGTACTAGAGGAAAAGCAAGACAGGGACAGCATAAACCACATCAAGACCACCGCCAAAGCACACACATCCCTGAAGGATCCTATTTTGGTATATATAAAGGGCCATAAATATTTGTAATATTCATAAAAAATATAAATACAGCATGAAATAATTATAAAGAAGGAACATGATGGTTACATTAGGCAGCCCAACATGCGTACTTCCATCCCTAAATTGAGTTTCTAAAAGCGATTTTTCACTTTCCTTTTTTTTCTTTTTTTTTTTGGATTTGGTTCATTTTCACACACCATCTTGTACTCAATTGTCCTATTCAGTTTATTTAATAATCATCACTTACCTGTTTTTTGTGATCACACATGCTTACTCACACATCTCAACCTACCATCTCAGCTCCCGGAGGAGATGTTTCCCATGTGGAGATATTCATGACCCTCAGTATTGTACCAATTGCACATGGATACCCTGTAAGTATTATATAGGGTGTTTTACCCCCCCCCCATTTCCTTTTATATTTTTCACACCTGTGACTATAATATAACTAGAAATGCACAATATGTCATTACAGAGATATCTTGCAGATGTACACGCTTGCTCCTGATGAGTGATATCAAGTCACGAAACGCGTTGAGCTAACAGATGTCATGTTCAAATTGCATACTTCATCCTACCACGTCATTGTGGATTATTTTCATGCATTATGTATTTGACTATATTCTAATCATGTGCTATCCAATTTTGGCTTTTCTATATGTATCATGTGCCATCCATTTTTTGTATTATTTATGTATTATGTATTGCTGTATGAAATAAAGTTCTTCATTTAATATCTTACTCCATGTAGGTATTTAATTATGTGTAGTATATCAATTTTCTATTGAATATGAATTATGAGACAAATGTCCTACACCTTTACATATACTATAGATATGTCAATTATAATGCCACACAACACTTGACCCTCCGCGTACTTCATTTAAAGTCCCGCCTCCCTCTTCTCTTTGGTATAATGTATGGTTTGTGTTTTCTTTTAGGATCTTCAGGGATAGGACGGCTGTCCTTTTCCACGGTTCCGGAGGACAAGAATGACACGAGCAGAGTATTTTTCCTGAGGGAGAAATGCTCTGGCTCAAAAATGTTTTATGTGTTTAGCTGCAGGGACCTGTAGCAAGGTATGTCTTAGTTGTTATGTACAGTGTAAATACCTACCAAAAGTGTATATACCTATTTTTGTACGTAGTTTATTTGTACAGTTCCCCATCCAAGTTGTTTCCCTTCCCCATCCAACTTATTTCATGGGATGCCCTCGCTTCGGGGCCCAGGAGTAATTTTTTATATTTTCTTCCTCAGCTGGGGACCAACTGTATTCTGGTGGTGGGTGAGTGTAGCACCCTCTACCTTAGGTAGGTAGGTTGCTAGAGTAGTGTGTTTTTGTTACAGTCAGTGCAGATACATTTAGGCAGGTCTAGCTGCGAGCTAGACCTGTTTGTTTTTGATCTGAGGGCTGGGGAGTGGTTTAGTGTAGCAGCAGGTGACTGACATGTACTTCATCTCTCTGGTGCCTCCTCTGTTTCCAGAGGGTTCTGGAAAAGAGGCAGGGCAGAGGATGGGAGTGGCATGGAGTGTTTCTGGGAGACCTGACCAATCCACAACTAGCATGGTCAGCCTGTTGTATGAGGAGTTGTCGGGTGGAAGAACTGAGTGATAGAGTGTTAGACTGTCGTGGCCCCTGAGGGAACCCCCTCTCTGGGGGGGGGGGGGTGGGTGACCTCAGGTCTGGAGCTCGGGAGCTGGGAGGGAGCCTGTCTCTACACAGTCGTTGAGAGGAGTCCTGAACAGGAGCAGGAGGACAATGGGGAGTACTGCTGGGCAAAACATTCAGGAGGGATCCATTCTGGGGTCGGTGAGTGAAAAGCACAGTGAGAAGCTCTGGGAGAGACATGCCAGGATTGGATATGAAGCCAGAGGAAGAGACTATTCTGTCATTGAAGTCAAGTTTCTGCAGCCAAGAGGGTTGGCAGGATTTGCACCGGACGGATCAGTAGTCCACCAAGTTTCAGTTAGCACAAATGTCCTTTTTTAATGCTATTTGGTTTCTACACCAAAGAGGACGGCAGACCCCTGCCAGCAAATGGCTATTATTGAATTGTTGGGACTTAATATTCAGAGTAAGTTCCGGTTCACATTTGTGCGATGCGAGAACCCTGCAAATCAACTGTGGGTTCCCGCATCGCACCCGACTCGCACGGCAGTTCACACTGCCATATGCGAACTGCTGGGGAGTGTCATTATATATGTTAACGACACCCCCATTTCAGCTTGCATATCACACTGCGAACTGATAGATCGGACATGAATCGGATTGCATATGTGTGAACACACATGCAATCCGATTCTGGTTGGAACAGAAAAAAGGGTCCTGTGCGTGTTTGGACCAAATGCGGTATGATATTGTGACAGACCTAGCCGGGACACAGGCTGTTGGAGGGGACTGAATGCGAGCCTATTACCTTGCGATTATGGGCCCTGGCATTTGGGGGAACGGTGCTCTTTGAGCTGCAAGCCTGGGACCCCTGAGCTGGTGTTACTTGGATTCAGGTCCATGCTGGCCCCCCAATACACATAGAATGTGTATGTGTATTTGGCATTGTGACGGACCTCGTACCCAAGATGTCCGCCGTAAATGCTTCCTCTGTCCGGTACAATACAATCCAAGACCCTTTAGCCCACCCAGTCACCAGACAACACCAGTGTAGGGCACATCAGGAATGACTCTTTATTTGACATGTCACACATATATACAGCCAGATGACTAAAGCCTAACCTAATTAGCATGAGCTAATTATCTTAATCAACACTGGGCTCCATCATTCAATTGCAGGGTTAATTAGCACACACAACAATAGGTGAGACACTCTTACAAGCCAGACTATACTCAATTACATAACAGACAGGCTGTCTGGAGTTCATGACATTAGCGTCTCTTGCTAATATGCCAAATACACATACAGATTCTATGTGTATTGGGGGGCCAGCATGGACCTGAATCCAAGTAACACCAGCTCAGGGGTCCCAGGCTTGCAGCTCAAAGAGCACTGTTCCCCCAAATGCCAGGGCCCATAATCGCAAGGTAATAGGTGTCCCGGCTAGGTCTGTCACATTTCCCCCCTTTTGGCAGGAGACTAACACAGGAGGAGACCCCAGACGGGTTGACTCCGAAGTTAGTCAGTGATTCCAGTCCTCTAATGCTGGGATCCACACAGTAGCCCAAACAAATAGTTCCAAACGGAGTATTCCTCACCCAGCCAACCTCTGCCTCTCTCAGAGAACATATCCGCCGCTGGGGAGAGGCCCGGACTGGTCCTTCTCCCTGGAGTCTTTTCAGCCGCTGGAGAGAAGACAGGGTGACTGGGATCACTCCGTCATGCTGTTGGGGATTTGGGCCAACCACCCAGCATCCCGGGGGTATACAGGTGGGGACTGCAGTCCCATCCCCCTTTACAGGAAATCTGCCCTCTGTTAGTTGTGGGCAGAGGCCAGCAGCACATTGTTCCGTTGCCAGCAGTTCAGCTGGGTGTAGGAGCTTCCCTACATCATCTCCTCCAGCTAACTGTTGGGGAGAGAGGCCGACTGCCCCAGCTCCCTGGAACTCCGCAGCTATTGCTGGTGCTGGACAGAGGTGGGTAGCACTCTGCCCTGTTGCCAGCACTTCTGCTGGGGACTCCACATCCTCCGCTCTGGTTAACCATTGGGGCAGGAGGCTGGCTTTCTCCACTCCCACATCTGGCTGCTGGGACAACATGTCTCTGGTACTGTCTCCCAGGTGCACAAATCTTTGCTGGGGAGGAAAGATCGCTTTCTCCACCCTGGCCAACTGTTGGGGAGGGACGACAAACACCTCCTCTCCCTTCTCCCCCTGTATCTGCTGCTGGGAAGTGATTGCCACCTTCTCACCCTGAGCCTCCATAACTGCCACCGGTTTGGGGCAGAGGTCTTGGACCCTCTGTCCGGTGACCTGCGCTTCAGCTGGGGAAGTTCCTTGTAACTCCACGGATACTGCCATTGGTGCTGGGCAGAGCACAGTGAAGTTTGGCCCTAATACCAGCTCTTCTGATGGAGGCTCATCAGGTTCTTCTTCCTCAGCAGAAAAGTCTATCAAATCCCCTGTCTCTGCAACTGGTATCTGGGGATATAGATTCACCATCTCCTGTCCATGGAACCTAGAAGATGCCATCGATGCTGGGCAGAGGTTAGCAGAGCTCTGCCCTGTTGTCAGCACTTCAGCTTTGGGGATGGCAATCTCCAGATTTTCCACTGCCGATTCTCTTGCATGCTGCTGGACAGGCATATTCCTCCATCCAACCTCATCTTGTGCAGTAACAGGTTTGTCAAGGTCAGTCAGCACTTGCTGCATCCGCCATAAGACCTCCGCATCCATAGCTGCGGGGGCAGGTGGGCAAAGCACTCTGTTACTATGCCACATTGCTGAGTCTTCAGCCAGGATTTCAGAGCTGTCTGCTGGTATTTCCTGATAGTCCCAGGCAAAGGGAGCCCCACCCTGCTGCTGAGCAGAGTCTAGCAGCTGTATGTAGGCGATCTCCAGCTCCCATTCCTGAGCGGCCAGGAACTCCAAATCTTCCTGTGCCCAGAGCACTTCCGAGACGTTCAATCTTTGCTCTCTGTGCTCCATTATTTCCTCCAAACGCCACTCCAGATTACTCCCAAAGTCGGGGTCCTCGGACAGCCTCCAGTACAACAATCCCAGGCCATTATAATCAAAGCCTTCCGTGGGCCTGTCATCCGCTGTCCACGGGCACACTTGGGCTACATACCACCGGAGGGCTCTGTAGCTCTCGTCCAAACGCATTTCTGCCCAGATCAGCCTGCTTAACTCCGCTGTCCACTCCTGCTTCGGTTGTTCCCCCAATAACAACATTCGTACTTCATACTGCGACCAGTACCTTACATGGATGGAGGGGAGAACTTTTCCCTGGTGTCGCTGCTCACAGGCTAGCGCTTCTTTCCAGAGTTGTAGGCGAACAGAATCATACCATCCCAGCAGGACCTGCACCGATACTGGTCCTCTGTGCTGTATCCGCATCTCTCGCAACCTCCTTCCGAATTCCTCTTCCATGATGACGTATCTGTACCTCTGCTATCCGGGCCTTGGATCCAGGTGATGGTTTGGATGTGTTCACGACAAGGAAGCACGATCCCACCGCTGCCAGCCAATTGTGACGGACCTCGTACCCAAGATGTCCGCCGTAAATGCTTCCTCTGTCCGGTACCATACAATCCAAGACCCTTTAGCCCACCCAGTCACCAGACAACACCAGTGTAGGGCACATCAGGAATGACTCTTTATTTGACATGTCACACATATATACAGCCAGATGACTAAAGCCTAACCTAATTAGCATGAGCTAATTATCTTAATCAACACTGGGCTCCATCATTCAATTGCAGGGTTAATTAGCACACACAACAATAGGTGAAACACTCTTACAAGTCCGACTATACTCAATTACATAACAGACAGGCTGTCTAGAGTTCATGACATTAGCGTCTCTTGCTAATATGCCAAATACACATACAGATTCTATGTGTATTGGGGGGCTAGCATGGACCTGAATCCAAGTAACACCAGCTCAGGGGTTCCAGGCTTGCAGCTCAAAGAGCACTGTTCCCCCAAATGCCAGGGCCCATAATCGCAAGGTAATAGGCTCGCATTCAGTCCCCTCCAACAGCCTGTGCCCCGGCTAGGTCTGTCACAGGCATATTAGCAAGAGATGCTAATGTCATGAACTCCAGACAGCCTGTCTGTTGTGTAAATGAGTATAGTCTGGCTTGTAGGAGTGTTTCACCTATTGTTGTGTGTGCTAATTAACCCTGCAATTGAATGATGGAGCCCAGTGTTGATTAAGATAATTAGCTCATGCTAATTAGGTTAGGCTTTAGTCATCTGGCTATATTAATGTGTGTGACATGTCAAATAAAATTCATTCCTGATGTACCCTACACTGGTGTTGTCTGGTGACTGGGTGAGCTAAGGGGTCTTGGATTGTGTGGTACCGGACAGAGGAAGCATTTACGGCGGACATCTTGGGTACGAGGTCCGTCACAATTGGCTGGCAGCGGTGGGATCGTGCTTCCTTGTCGTGAACACATCCAAACCATCACCTGGATCCAAGGCCCGGATAGCAGAGGTACAGATACGTCGTCATGGAAGAGGAATTCGGAAGGAGGTTGCGAGAGATGCGGATACAGCACAGAGGATCGGTATCGGTGCAGGTCCTGCTGGGATGGTATGATTCTGTCCGCCTACAACTCTGGAAAGAAGCGCTAGCCTGTGAGCAGCGACACCAGGGAAAAGTTCTCCCCTCCATCCATGTAAGGTACTGGTCGCAGTATGAAGTACGAATGCTGTTATTGGTCATGAAGGCTTTAGTCATCTGGCTATATTAATGTGTGTGACATGTCAAATAAAATTCATTCCTGATGTACCCTACACTGGTGTTGTCTGGTGACTGGGTGAGCTAAGGGGTCTTGGATTGTGTGGTACCGGACAGAGGAAGCATTTACGGCGGACATCATGGGTACGAGGTCCGTCACAGATATCATATCATATTGTTATGTTAAAATTGATTCATTGCAGAATTTGTTTGGTATATTTGTTATTTTCTAATAGATTTGAAATTTGTTTTTCAAATGATGGCAATCGCTGTTCTATGCTATTTTTTTTCTATTCTTTTCTATTCTTTTATTTTCTATTCTATTCCTTTATTTTCTATTCTGTTTATTCTATTATTTTTTATTCTATAAAGCAGCCCAAGTAGGAATCATCATCTTATTTTACTTTTATAGGCAGAGGTCAGGGGTCACAAGTAGGTGAGGCAGAGGACAGATTTAGCCTAAGGGCCGGTTCACGCCATACCCATCATGAATCGCACAGGAACATGCATATGGAATTCAAATGCATTACAGTGATCATGCGATTCATGTGTGGCTATGGTGTGAACCGGCCATAACAGTGGGAGGGTTTCCCAGCATAAATCTTCTACCTCTTGCAAACCTTCTAGCACAAATTCACTTATACCCTCCTTTTCAAACTCCCCTCCAAGCACAGCTCCTATCCACCCCTGCTCTTTCTAAAGGCATAGCCCCCTCCCAGCACCCCCCTAGATCCAGCCATGGCCAACACACACTGGACAATGCTAATGATTTTCACTGCCCCATGAGCAGTCTGTAGTTGGGGAGATCACATGCAAAGCTGCATTTGTGAACCAGGAAGATGACCTGCTTAACCACTTTTGGACCGTCCTCTCGCATTGTACTGTAGACGGGCAGACTGTACCCAAGATGTTAACCCCTTCCCAGCCAGTGTCATTAGTAACATGGCAGTGTATAGTATTAACACTGATAACTGTATTTGTGTCACTGGTGATGTCAGTGGCAGTTAGTCAGTTCCCACCCAGTGTCAGTTAGTGTCAGATTGTTTGCTGCCCTAAAAAAAACATGTATATCAGAGTTTGTAGACACTATAACTTTCACGAAAACGAATCAATATACACTTATTGGGATTTTTAACCAAAGACATGTAGCAGAATACATTTTGAAATTGGATTTTTTTAAAATATTTTTATTGGATAATTTTTTTTGCAAAAATTAAAAAAATACTGATTTTTTTTTTCCAATATTTTTTGATTTATGTATTAAAAAATAAAAAATATATTGGTGATCAAATACCACCAAAAAAAAGCTCTATTTGTGTGAATAAAATTATATAAATGTCATTTGGGTACAGCGTTGCATGACCGTGCAATTACCAGATAAAGTAGTAGAGTGCTAAATAGCAAAAAATAGCTTGGTCATGAACGGCGTAAAAACCTTCTGGAGCTGAGGTGGTTAATTCAGACTTTTGTCACTTGTCTGGCAAATTGTGTGTAACTCATAAGACCGGTTGTACAGAATTACAAATACTCTGTCAAGTATAACAGTAAAAATATATGTATTTCATCTGTGCAATTTAGTTATTTGCCTGGAGTTTCATTTTAATTGCCGGCAATTATATTTTAGATGTGCAGATCTATTTCTCTAAAGTCACAGCATGTTATTGCATCCAATAGAAAATGCATTGCAAAGATATCATACAGACATGAAAAATGCATCCAAAAAGTATGTAAATGTGCTAGTGATGTGATTTCTGGGAAAAGAAATTACATTCTTGGAGCTCAACTATGTTCTCAATAAAAAATCATAAAAGATTCAAACAAAATGAGTTCAATTGCACTAGAAAAAATCTTGCGTTTCAATGCTTTAGAAATACACATTATTGCTATTATTAAGTGAAATAACAAAAAATAAATAAAACCATCTAATATTCACCCTAAAGATATTGTAGCCCATAGGGGCTGCTTAGTGGTGTGGTCCACCTGTCACCCTGCCTAGTACAGCATTTCATTCTCAGTCACTCTAAGTCAATGAACAATCCATATGCTTGATTTTGTTTTATTGAGGGAATCTAACTTGGATGAAGTAAGGAAAATATTGGATGCCCGCTGAATTGTGGAATAATCAATTGGTGAATTGTAGAACAATCATTTGGTGAATTGTAGAACAATCATTTGGGATGAACTATGTACACTCCCTGTACACATCACTACTTCAGTCTCCTCCAGCACTTTGCTTGCTTGCAGACTATTCCTTTTGCTTCCTCCTGCACGACTCTTGACTCTCAGGATCAGCTAGCACTGAATGGTTAGGCCTAACTCTGACTCAGCCAGACCTTAGCAACCTCCCTTTGCAGGCAGGGACCGCTGGCCCCTATGGTGTAGCAAGAAAATAGAAAGTCTCCAGTTCTAGCTGTCCTACAGATGGACTACTGCTCCCAGCCAGCCCTCTTCAGGCCCTGCCAGCCCACCTGGCTGCAGCTGCCCAACTCCACTGCCAATGAAACCACAGTCCATTTCACTGGCTCTGCACCCATCCCAGACTGCATGCTCCCAGTCCTCTCAGGCGTGCCTCCCCAGTCCTCTCGACTCTGCATGTCACACACCAGCCCTCCTGGATGCGACCAGTTGTTCCTCTCCTTGAAGACTTGCCCAGCAATGCTAGCCCCTGCTGTCCTCTTTGCTCCTCCTGTGCCTCCTGTCTGAGAAGCCTTCATGGTTTCTTGAAAGGCCTCATCTGCACCCGAGCCCCAGGCCCAAGGTCACCCTCCCCCAGACTAAGGAGCTCCCTCAAAGGCTCCGACAGCCTAGCACTCCATCTTCTAGCTCTGAACAACTCCAACAACCCCTCCCCAGCTTGGCTGACTCTTGGTATTTAAGGAGGCCTGCCCCCTGCCAATCCAGGTTGGGGATTGGTCAGGGCTCCTTCGAACACCCCAGGCAGCTCCAGCTCTCCTCTCCTTCTAGAATCGTCTATAAGAAAGAGGGAGGTCTTAGTGATGCTGCCTGTGAGTCACCAGCTGCTACTCTCTGAGCCACTCTCAGCCCACATAAGCCAAAACAAACAGGCCTGGCTGCTAGCCAGGTCTGCCTAAATTTACCTTACCTATACACAAAATAGGTCTCCTGCTGGTAACAATGTTTTGGACTGCCAACATTTCAGGTAATGGGACAGATATCAATGGTTTTATGTACTGCACAAGGTGCTCCAGAATACGACAGTGCGTTATAATGTAGAAATATGGGAATGACATTGAAAACATGCATTATAAATCTACCTATGTATGTGTAACAATGCCAATGTTACTGAATTCCAGAAATTTCTCTGTCGAAAAGATGGTATTGTCAAATGACCATGACAGGTTTTGTACAGGTTGCACCTGAGCAGTCTGAAAGATGTGGTCTTGAAGAAGGATTTTAACTATAGCCGTCCCTGGGCTGCAGCTACAAGGCCCATAAGCACCTGGGAGCAGGAGGGTCAAAAGCCCTGGAAGAAGCCGGGCAGGTGGGGGAAGCGCACCAACCAGAAAAGAGACAGAGAGAGCTGTGCTCAGTGTTGCCAACCGTCAGTATTTTTACTGGCAGCCAGTAAAAAACAGGCAACTTTCTCCTGCCAGTAAATGCCAGTAAAAAGAAAGGGTTGCCAGTAAAAAATATGTCTGTGACACTCGGCCCAGAGCCAGCCGAGACCATACAAGTGCCTGCTACAGTGTGTTCGAGTGGCTCTGGTGGAGGTGATGCCTGAACATGTCCTGTGATGTCATGGTGCAAGTGAGCCAAGCGGAGCAGCCAGAGCCTTATATGTGGGTCTGCAGGATGGGAGCAAGGCAGGCCAGGAGCGGGACCATCAGTGCTGTTTGGACTGGAGGGACCACCTGACTTGGAGAGAGACTGTCATTGTGACTCTGGAGGGGACGTCTTGTGTCGGTAATCTGTAATGCTGCACACTGCTGTCAGTATCACTGTGAGAGTCAATTTCATGTGTGTGCCGCCCATTCTAATTTCTTGCCCTCCTGAGTCTTGTCCCTGAGCTACTTACTTACTATATCGAAAATAAAATAAGAAATATGTTTTTTTTTTGCCTTATTATCTACCTTAAATCACATTGCTAATTACAAATTTTACTTATTTGTAGCCTAAATAGTGAAATTTGTACTTAACACTGTCATTTTGTAACTTTTGGAAATGCCAGTAAAAACATGGCTGTGCCAGTAAATTTTGTGTGTCGTGTCAGTAAATTCCAATCTGTTAGGTTGGCAACACTGGCTGTGCTGTGCTTAACCAAGATGTGCAGTGCGCAGGGAGAGAGCGGGTTGCTGTTCTGGACACTGGAACTGGACGCTGGGACCAGAGGGCTGACCTGTTGACCTGGGATATCTCCATCCAGAATAGCTGTGAGAATCACCATCACATTTAGTACCGCTGAATAAGGGGGCCCCCACCATACAGAGCACTTGTTGCCACCAATCGACTCTCTAGAGAGGAATCGGGTAAGAAGGTCTCTGATACATATTTCCTCTATGACCACTTGTTAACTCTTTCCCAGCCCAGACTTACAGTATTAATGGACCATTTGCGATCTACTGACATTCTTCATCTAGAGCAGGGGTCTCCAAACTTTCTACGCAAAGTGCCAGTTAACTGCCATTCAGGCTTTAGGGGGGGCCAGACTTTAAGTGGGAGTAGAAAATGCCCCGGCATCAGTGCCCCATCATTGGTTTTAATGGGAGAAATAGTGCCCCATTGTTGGTATCAATTGAAGGATAGTGCAGCATTGATGGTGTCAGTAGGGGGAAAGGGGGAATGGTGTCAGTGAATGGAATAGTGCCCCAAGGGCCAGATAAAAGCAAGCAAAAGGCCCTTTCGGCCCACGAGCCGCAGTTTGGAGACCACTTACTTACCACTTACCCACCTACTGCTGCATCTGTTGCTAATCCATACCCATCAAAACCATTCATAGAGCATTAGGCCATTAATACTCCTGAATAGGGATGACCCGAACACCCCCGGGTTCGGTTCGCACCAGAACCTTCGAACGGACCGAAAGTTCGCGCGAATTTTCGAACCCTATACGTTATAATGGACGCGAACGTTCGAAATCAAAAGTGCTAATTACAACGGCCAATATGCATGTTAATGTCATAAAACAGGTTTGGGGACCCGGGTCCTGCCCCAGGGGACATTTATCAATGCAAAAAGAACTTTTAAAAACTAACGTTTTTTCGGGAGCAGTCATTTTAATGATGCATAAAGTGAAAAAAAAAAGTGAAATTTTCCTTTAAATATGGTACCTGGGGGGTGTCTAAAGTATGCCTGTGAAGTGGCATGTGTTTCCCGTGTTTAGAACTGTCCTTGCACAAAATGACATTTGTAAAGGAAAAAAAGAAGCCATTTAAAACCACTTGCGGCTTTAGGTTTGTTCTTAAGTAGAATCTGAACAGGTACATTATGAAGTGTAGCTCCATCCCAAAAAAATCTATTTTTAAGCTTTTTGGAGAACATAGGGAGGGGTTATCACCCCTGTAACATTTGCTGTCTTTGCACATCTGTTCAGAACATGTCACCTCACTTTCCGTCCCAATGACAAATGTTTTTGGAAAAAGTGGGGTTTTAATTGAAACAAGGATTGGTGATAAAGTATCAGTAGAGAGGAGATACCTTTTTCCCAAATTAAATCTAACAGGATAGAATTTCCCTTCCTAGGGGTAGATTTCCTCTCACTTCCTGTTTTCTCTTTCCATTTGCAAGTAGGAGTCGTTTGTAAGTTGGATGTTTGAAAGTAGGGGCCTGGCGTATATACTCTGCAGAAATTTTCCCTATTACATGTTGGTGTAGCCACAAGACTGGTGGGCACAGGAATGGGCCCTGCTGTGAGTTAATAGATCAAGATTTGTAATTGCATGCACCTGTTGAACAGGGCAGAAAAATTGGGGGTGGTGGTGGTGGTGGACGGTGTTGCCACAAGACTGTAAGCTCTCACAGTTACTCTTGGTGGGCGCAGGAATGGGCCCTGCTGTGAGTTATTAGATCAAGATTTGTAATTGCAAGCACCTGATGAACAGGGCAGAAAAATTGGGCCTTTGGCGGTGGTGGTGGACGGTGTTGCCACAAGACTGTAGGCCCTCATAGTTACTCTTGGTGGGCGCAGGAATGGGCCCTGCTGTGAGTTATTAGATCAAGATTTGTAATTGCAAGCACCTGATGAACAGGGCAGAAAAATTGGGCCTTTGGCGGTGGTGGTGGACGGTGTTGCCACAAGACTGTAGGCCCTCATAGTTACTCTTGGTGGGCGCAGGAATGGGCCCTGCTGTGAACTATTAGATCAAGATTTGTAATTACCCGCCCCTGTTAAACAGGGGCTGAAAAATTGTGCCTTAGGCACTGGTGCTGGTGCCACAACACTGCAACCCCTCACAGATACTGTACTTGGAGCACAGCAGTCACACGTGTTGCGAAGCATTTTTTTAAAAAATTGTAATTACCCGCCCCTGTTAAACAGGGGCTGAAAAATTGTGCCTTAGGCACTGGTGCTGGTGCCACAACACTGCAACCCCTCACAGATACTGTACTTGGAGCACAGCAGTCACACGTGTTGTGAAGCATTTTTTAAAAAAATTGTAATTACCCGCCCCTGTTAAACAGGGGCTGAAAAATTGTGCCTTAGGCACTGGTGCTGGTGCCACAACACTGCAACCCCTCACAGATACTGTACTTGGAGCACAGCAGTCACACGTGTTGCGAAGCATTTTTTTAAAAAATTGTAATTACCTGCCCCTGTTAAACAGGGGCTGAAAAATTGTGCCTTAGGCACTGGTGCTGGTGCCACAACACTGCAACCCCTCACAGATACTGTACTTGGAGCACAGCAGTCACACGTGTTGCGAAGCATTTTTTTAAAAAAATGTAAGTACACGCCCCTGTTAAACAGGGGCTGAAAAATTGTGCCTTAGGCACTGGTGCTGGTGCCACAACACTGCAACCCCTCACAGATACTGTACTTGGAGCACAGCAGTCACACGTGTTGCGAAGCATTTTTTTAAAAAATTGTAAGTACACGCCCCTGTTAAACAGGGGCTGAAAAATTGTGCCTTAGGCACTGGTGCTGGTGCCACAACACTGCAACCCCTCACAGATACTGTACTTGGAGCACAGCAGTCACACGTGTTGCGAAGCATTTTTTTATAAAAAAATTGTATGTACACGCCCCTGTTAAACAGGGGCTGAAAAATTGTGCCTTAGGCACTGGTGTGGTGGCATGGATCATTGAGGAGGAGGAAGAGGATAGTCAGTGAACATAAGAGGACAGTCACTCAGCATCAGCATAGGCAGTCTTGAAGGGATGTGACATTATAAATTATTCGGTTATATCCGCCTCAGGTGCCTGGTAGCTGGTGGTGATCCAAGACTGATTCATTTTGATGAAGGTCAGTCGATCAACCGAGGCGGTGGACAGGCGCACCCTATGATCAGTGACAAATCCTCCAGCAGCACTGAATGTGCGTTCGGAAAGAACGCTGGAGGCAGGACAGGCCAGTAGCTCAATTGCATACTGTGCAAGCTCTGGCCAGTGATCCATCCTCAGGACCCAGTAAGCCAGAGGATTTTCGGTGGGAAAGGTGTCCAAGTCTGACCTTGCCCCAAGGTATTCCTGCACCATGTATATCAGACGCTGGCGATGGTTGCTGGAACCGATCATACCTTGGGGCTGCGGACTAAAAAATTGTCTGAACGCATCGGTCAGACGTCCACCTTCCCCACCGCTCCTTCTGCTACTGACCGAAGCCTCAGCAACTCGTCGCCCAGGACCAGGAGTTTGTAACCTCCCAGTTTCTGGGAACGCGTTGCACAGACCTTTCTGCAAGGCCTCCCTGAGATGTCTCATCCTCTGCTCCCTCTGCGACGGCAAGATAAGGTCCGCAACCTTACCCTTGTACCGCGGATCAAGGAGAGTGGCCAGCCAGTAATGGTCCCTCTCCTTGATCCGAAGAACACGAGGATCCTTCCGCAGGCTTTGCAGGATCAGGGAGGCCATGCAGCGTAGTTTAGCTGAGGCATTCGGTCCGGAGTCTTCTGGGTCACTGAGGATGACATGATCGCCAGCCACCTCCTCCCAGCCACGTACAAGTCCACTGGTTTGTTGGGACTGTACATCATCCCTAAAAGACTGCTGCTGCTGATGCTGAGTGCCAGGCTCCACCTCCATGCTCACACAATCCTCCTCCTCCTCCTCCTCCTCATCCTCTTCCTGTGTGATGGGTGGGACAGAAGGAACACTGTCCGGATAAAGGGGGCCTTGAGAGGCAAGGAAGTCCTCCTCTTCCTGCCTCTGTTCTGCCTCAAGTGCCCTGTCCATTATCCCACGCAGCGTATGCTCCAACAGGTGGACAAGAGGGACAGTGTCACTGATGCATGCACTGTCACTGCTCACCATCCTCGTGGCCTCCTCAAATGGTGAGAGGACAGTGCATGCATCCCTGATCATGCTCCACTGACGTGGGGAAAAAAAACCAAGCTCCCCTGACCCTGTCCTGGTGCCGTAGTCGCAAAGGTACTCATTGATGGCCCTCTGCTGCGTGTGCAGTCGCTGCAGCATGGCCAACGTTGAGTTCCACCTGGTGGGCATGTCACATATTAGGCGGTTCTTGGGCAGGTTCAGCTCCTTTTGCAGCTCAGT
This sequence comes from Lithobates sylvaticus, assembly GCA_028564925.1. Classification (NCBI taxonomy): domain Eukaryota; kingdom Metazoa; phylum Chordata; class Amphibia; order Anura; family Ranidae; genus Lithobates; species Lithobates sylvaticus. The sequence goes on from CM053029.1 coordinate 200,989,602, forward strand.
CAGCCGAGCACTGGCATTATAAGATCGGCGGAAATGCACACAGACTTTCCTGGCCTGCCTCAGGACATCCTGTAAGCCTGGGAACCTGCCCAAGAACCGCTGCACCACCAGGTTGAGGACGTGAGCCATGCAGGGCACATGGGTGAGCTGCCCCTGTCGCAGGGCGGAGAGGAGGTTGGTGCCATTGTCAGAAACGACCATTCCTGGCTTAAGCTGACGTGGCGTCAACCACCTCTCGGCCTGCCCCTGCAGAGCTGCCAGAACCTCTGGCCCAGTGTGGCTCCTGTCCCCCAAACACACCAGCGCAAGCACGGCATGGCATCTTTTTGCCTGCGTACTTGCGTAGCCCCTTGTACGCCTACGGAGCACCGCTGGTTCCAAGGACAGAGCACTGGAGGAAGAAGAAGAGGAGGGGGTGGAGGAGAGAGGTGTGTCACAACCAGTAGCAGTAGTAGCGTTTTAGTAGCTGCCAATAGAGTGACCCAATGGTCCGTGAAAGAAAGGTACCGTCCCTGTCCATGCCTGCTGGACCATGAGTCAGCGGTAATATGCACCTTACCGCTGACCGCCCTGTCCAGCGAGGCATGGACATTGCCTTCCACATGCCGGTAGAGAGACGGAATCGCCTTCCGTGAGAAAAAGTGGCGTTTGGGAACCTGCCACTGAGGAACCGCACATTGAACAAACTCACGGAAGGGGGCCGAGTCTACCAACTGAAAAGGCAGCAGTTGAAGTGCTAGCAATTTAGCCAAGCTAGTATTCAACCGCTGGGCATGTGGATGGCTGGGAGTGTACTTCTTTCTACGGTCCAGCAGCTGGGGCAGGGAAATTTGCCTGCTGAAATCGGACGTCGGTGTACTGCAAGTACTTGGTTGTGACACACCTAATTCTACACCTTCAGTCCTCTCAGAGCAGCTTTCAGAGAGGACTGAAGGTGTACTGGGGATGGAGATCCCAGCTGATGAGGAGCAAGGAGAGGTCCGCTTAGTTCTTTGGTGTGGGTCTTTTATGTGTGCCTGCCAATGAGCTGCATGGCAGGTCGACATATGTCTGGTCATGCTTGTGGTGCCCAAGCGGCTGATGTTTTGGCCACGCGAGATACGCTTGAGACAAATATTGCAAATAGCAGTGGTGCGATCTGATGCACTCGTCTCAAAAAAGGCCCACACCAAAGAACTTTTCTGATAACGTGCAGAGGCAGCGCCCTGCACAGGCGGAGCTCTGCGGTGTTGTACAGTTGCTGTGCTGGCCTCTACCTGGCCTCCAGGGGGCATCCTGCCTCGTTGGACATGTGACGCCGCATCCTCCTCCTCCTCGTCCTCCTCCTCATCCTCTCTCCCTTCAGGCACCCACGTGGAGTCAGTGACCTCATCATCCCCTCCCTCTTCACCACTAGAGCAAACCTGGCAGTAAGCTGCAGCTGGTGGAACAGTACTGCCAGATTCCTCAAGCTGGGTATCATCATCCGAGCCTTCGAATCGTTGGGCATCCTCCTGGAGCATGTACCCAACACTGTGCTCAAAGAGTTCGGGGGACTCCTCAGGAGGACATGGTGGGTCTAGGGAAGGGGTGGCTGATGATGCCATTGAGTACGCGTTGGCAGCTGCTCTGCCAGTACCCTGAGCCTGGGTGAGAGAGGATGAGGAGGATGAGGAGGGCTTGGTCATCCATTCTACCAAGCCTTCAGCATGATGCGGCTCCACATGTCCAGCTGCCGAAAACAAAGACGCGCGTGTCCCATGGCCACGTGCTGATGACGATGCACGACCACGCCCACGGCCACGGCCACGTCCACTAGAAACAGAGCCTGCCTGCCCTGTGTTCTTGGCTCTGCACGCTCTGCCTCCCCTTGGCGGTCTTCCAGCCATTGTAGTCGGTAGTCCTGTGGGTGCTGCTGAGAAGAATATATAGGAGCTCTGTGTGATGCCACTAACACACTAGAAGTCCTATGGGTGCTTCTGCAAAGAAAATATAGGAGCTCTGTGTGATGCCACTAACACACTAGAAGTCCTGTGGGTGCTGCTGAGAAGAAAATATAGGAGCTCTGTGTGATGCCACTAACACACTAGAAGTCCTATGGGTGCTTCTGCAAAGAAAATAGAGGATCTCTGTGTGATGGGACTAACACACTACAAGTCCTATGGGTGCTTCTGGGAAGAAAATATAGGTCTGTGTGATGGGACTAACACACTTCAAGTCCTATAGGTGCTTCTGGGAACAAAATATAGGATCTCTGTGTGATGGGACTAACACACTTCAAGTCCTATAGGTGCTTCTGGGAACAAATAAAAGGTGATCTCTGTGTGATGGGACTAACACACTTCAAGTCCTATGGGTGCTTCTGGGAAGAAAATATAGGTCTGTGTGATGGGACTAACACACTTCAAGTCCTATAGGTGCTTCTGGGAACAAAATATATGATCTCTGTGTGATGGGACTAACACACTTCAAGTCCTATAGGTGCTTCTGGGAAGAAAATGTAGGTCTGTGTGATGGGACTAACACACTTCAAGTCCTATAGGTGCCTCTGGGAACAAAATATATGATCTCTGTGTGATGGGACTAACACACTTCAAGTCCTATAGGTGCTTCTGGGAAGAAAATATAGGTCTGTGTGATGGGACTAACACACTTCAAGTCCTATAGGTGCCTCTGGGAACAAAATATATGATCTCTGTGTGATGGGACTAACACACTTCAAGTCCTATAGGTGCTTCTGGGAAGAAAATATAGGTCTGTGTGATGGGACTAACACACTTCAAGTCCTATAGGTGCCTCTGGGAACAAAATATATGATCTCTGTGTGATGGGACTAACACACTTCAAGTCCTATAGGTGCTTCTGGGAACAAAATATAGGATCTCTGTGTGATGGGACTAACACACTTCAAGTCCTATAGGTGCTTCTGGGAACAAAAATATATGATCTCTGTGTGATGGGACTAACACACTTCAAGTCCTATGGGTGCTTCTGGGAAGAAAATATAGGTCTGTGTGATGGGACTAACACACTTCAAGTCCTATAGGTGCTTCTGGGAACAAAATATATGATCTCTGTGTGATGGGACTAACACACTTCAAGTCCTATAGGTGCTTCTGGGAAGAAAATGTAGGTCTGTGTGATGGGACTAACACACTTCAAGTCCTATAGGTGCCTCTGGGAACAAAATATATGATCTCTGTGTGATGGGACTAACACACTTCAAGTCCTATAGGTGCTTCTGGGAAGAAAATATAGGTCTGTGTGATGGGACTAACACACTTTCAGTCCTATAGGTGCCTCTGGGAACAAAATATATGATCTCTGTGTGATGGGACTAACACACTTCAAGTCCTATAGGTGCTTCTGGGAAGAAAATATAGGTCTGTGTGATGGGACTAACACACTTCAAGTCCTATAGGTGCCTCTGGGAACAAAATATATGATCTCCGTGTGATGGGACTAACACACTTCAAGTCCTATAGGTGCTTCTGGGAAGAAAATATAGGTCTGTGTGATGGGACTAACACACTTCAAGTCCTATAGGTGCCTCTGGGAACAAAATATATGATCTCTGTGTGATGGGACTAACACACTTCAAGTCCTATAGGTGCTTCTGGGAAGAAAATATAGGTCTGTGTGATGGGACTAACACACTTCAAGTCCTATAGGTGCTTCTAGGAACAAAATATATGATCTCTGTGTGATGGGACTAACACACTTCAAGTCCTATAGGTGCTTCTGGGAAGAAAATATAGGTCTGTGTGATGGGACTAACACACTTCAAGTCCTATAGGTGCCTATGGGAACAAAATATATGATCTCTGTGTGATGGGACTAACACACTACAAGTCCTATAGGTGCTTCTGGGAAGAAAATGTAGGTCTGTGTGATGGGACTAACACACTTCAAGTCCTATAGGTGCCTCTGGGAACAAAATATATGATCTCTGTGTGATGGGACTAACACACTTCAAGTCCTATAGGTGCTTCTGGGAAAAAATATAGGTCTGTGTGATGGGACTAACACACTTCAAGTCCTATAGGTGCCTCTGGGAACAAAATATATGATCTCTGTGTGATGGGACTAACACACTTCAAGTCCTATAGGTGCTTCTGGGAAGAAAATATAGGTCTGTGTGATGGGACTAACACACTTCAAGTCCTATAGGTGCCTCTGGGAACAAAATATATGATCTCTGTGTGATGGGACTAACACACTACAAGTCCTATAGGTGCTTCTGGGAAGAAAATATAGGTCTGTGTGATGGGACTAACACACTTCAAGTCCTATAGGTGCTTCTGGGAACAAAATATATGATCTCTGTGTGATGGGACTAACACACTACAAGTCCTATAGGTGCTTCTGGGAAGAAAATATAGCTCTGTGTGATGGGACTAACACACTTCAAGTCCTATGGGTGCTTCTGGGAACAAAATATAGGAGCTCTGTTTGCTGCCAGTGCCTGCCACGAACACACTACAAGTCCTATAGGTGCTTCTGGGAACAAAATATAGGAGCTCTGCCTGCCTGCCACGAACACACTACAAGTCCTATAGGTGCTTCTGGGAACAAAATATAGGAGCTCTGCCTGCCTGCCACGAACACACTACAAGTCCTATAGGTGCTTCTGGGAACAAAATATAGGAGCTCTGCCTGCCTGCCACGAACACACTACAAGTCCTATAGGTGCTTCTGGGAACAAAATATAGGAGCTCTGCCTGCCTGCCACGAACACACTACAAGTCCTATAGGTGCTTCTGGGAACAAAAAATATAGGAGCTCTGTTTGCTGCCACTGCCTGCCAGTGCCTGCCTGCCACGAACACACTACAAGCCCCTCTTTCTAAATCAATCTTTCTAAATGAATCTATCTATCTCAATCTCTCTAAGTAAATCTCTCTAACTAAATCTAGCAGAGTGACACAGAACGATCCTGCTCTATCTACGCCGGAACAGCATGTGACCGGCGCCGACAGCGTGGCGGCCTTTTATAAGAGGGGGCGTGTACTAAAGCCCCTGAGCTGTAATTGGCTACAGGCGTCCTGCCTGTAGCCAATTATGGCTCTTCGAGTTTCCGGCGCTGTGATTGGCCAAGCATGCGGGGTCACAGTGCATGCTTGGCCAATCATCAGCCAGCAATGCACTGCGCCGGCCGCGCCGGCCGCAATGCATTGCGGGGCCGCTCGCATCACACGAACGTGATGCGAGCGGCCAAAATAGTTCTGGGCTCGCCGAGCGAGCGAACACCCGGTGCTCGATGCGAACATGGGTTCGCATCGAGCACCGGGCCCATCCCTACTCCTGAACACTTAATTTGCTCTGCCTCCCATCTGATGCGTATTGCTGCATAAAATTCGAATTCCTTTTACCCCAGCTGTTGCCATTGGGCTGCCTCCACTCTTTGCACCTGTTGCAACAGAGGAGTTTCATATCGACTGAGTCTCACCTTTATAATATACTGCTCTTTAACCACTTGCCTCCTGGGCACTTTCACCCTTTTCCTGCCACAAGTAAATTTTCACCTTTCAGTGCTGTAGCACTTTGAATGACAATTGCGTGGTCATGCAACACTGTACACGTGATATTTTTATAATTTTTTTCAAACAAATAGAGCTTTCTTTTAGTGGTATTTAATCACCACTGTTTTTTTTTATTTTTTTGCTAAACAGGCTGTCAATTTCTTTGTTTCTGTTATAAAATTTTGCAAACAGGTAATTTTTCTCCTTTACTGATGTACATTGATGAGGCTGCACTGATGAGCACTGATGGGCACTGACAGGCAGTACTGATGGGCACTGGTTAGGCAGCACTGATGGGCACTGATGAGGTTAACGCCGTATATTTCAGTGTGTTACGTGCCGTTTGACACTGTACATTTCTGTGCGTTAGTGCATGCTTAACGCAGTATATTGTGCGTTGTCAGTCCTCAGGCAGGGCATCATTTGTCATGTTGCCTGTGCTATCCAGTAGGGATAAGCCCGCTGTTCGAGTCGGACATAAGTTTGACTCGAACATCAGCTGTTCGTTTGTTCTAAAACAAACCGAAACATATGCGGTGTTCGCAGGAAATTCGTGCACCGCGGAATGCCTCATAATGATCGCAGTGCATTGCTGTATGGTGATTGGCCAAAGCATGCACCTGACCTGCATGCTTCAGCCAATCACAGTGCTGTGAGAGACATATATATATATACATATATATATATATATATATATATATATATATATATATATATATATATATATATATATATATATATATATATATATATATATATACATATATACATATATATATATATATATACATATATATATATATATATATATATATACATATATATATATATATATATATATATATATATATATATATATATATATATATATATATAAATATATACATATATGTATTTATCGGCGTATAACACGCACCCCAAGTTTAGGAGGGAGTTTTAAGGAAAAAAACTTTTAGGAGGGAAGTTTATGGAAAAAACTTACATTTAAATGCCCATCAATGCAGCCTTATCATTGTCCATTTGCAGCCTTGTCCAGTGTCGTTGCAGCCTTGCCCCAGTGTCATTGCAGCTTTGTCCAGTGTCATTTGCAGCCTTGTCAGTGTCATTACAACCTTGCCCCAGTGTCATTGCAGCCTTGTCAGTGTCATTGCAGCCTTGCCCCAGTGTCATTGCAGCCTTGCCCCAGTGTCATTTGCAGCCTTGTCAGTGTCATTGCAGCCTTGCCCCAGTGTCATTGCAGCCTTGCCCCAGTGTTATTGCAGCCATGTACAGTGTCATTTGCAGCCTTGTCCAGTGTAATTTACAGCCTTGTCAGTGTCATTACATTTAAATCCCCATCAATGCAGCCTTATCAGTGTCCATTTGCAGCCTTGTCCAGTGTCATTGCAGCCTTGCCCCAGTGTCATTGCAGCTTTGTCCAGTGTCATTTGCAGCCTTGTCAGTGTCATTACAACCTTGCCCCAGTGTCATTGCAGCCTTGTCAGTGTCATTACAGCCTTCCCCCAGTGTCATTGCAACCTTGTCAGTGTCATTGCAGCCTTGCCCCAGTGTCATTGCAGCCTTGCAGTTTAAATATGGCACCGCTGAGATACACAGAGCCGGATGTTGTGTGTATCTCGACACCTCTCGGCTCCTCTTGCAATCCTACCCGCCCCATGATGGACATAACACAGGTCCAATTGCGGGACTGGACGTGACTGTGAGCAGAGCCAAAAGGAGCCGAGCGCCGCCGATATACACATAGCCTTCAGGTCTGGTATGGATTTTAAGGGGAACCCTGTGCCATAATTGAAAAAAATGGCGTGGAGGTCCCCCCCAAAATCCATACCAGGCCCTTCAGCTCCACCTCTCTTCCCCTCCTCTCTTCTAGCATCATCTAGAAGCCAGAGGGAGGTAAACGAGAGGTAATGCTATCTATGAGTCACCAGCCTACTCTGAGCCACTCCCAGCCCACACAGATCAAAACAAACAGACCTAGCTTCCAGCTAGGCCTGTCTAAATTTACCTGCTCTGACAAAAAAAATCTCACCTCTAGCACCTACCTAGGTAGAGGGTGCTACATTTGCATTAAAAATCCTGCCTGTTCGCCCATTTTGGTTTGGTACATAAAGTCTCTCTTTGAAGTAGAACTAAAGGCAAAACTTTTTTTTAATATTTGGAATGAGTGAGGGAGCTTTATGTATTTTTTTTGCATCTATGTCCTTTTAGGGAGGCTTTCCTTCATTTCCTGTCCCAAGGCACCAACAGGAAGTGAGAGGAAATCAACTCAAAGTTAGAGAATCCTTGGTTGCCACTTGTATCCCCATTGGAAGATTTTACCTCTATTCCTGTTATGGTGAAAACCCAAACATTGGGATTTTGTCTCACTTTCACTCTCAGTGATAATGGTAAATAGGATAAATAGAGAGGATGAATCTCCCTATTGGGGACAGAGACAGCAATAAAAAAACAACAGATATTTGAATCCTTTTCCACTCTATCCAAAATTTTGAAAAGCTGCTAAAAGTGGTCGGTATGCAAATATGATATAACCAACATTGAAAAGGTTGTCTATGTTAAATGTGCATACCAAAAGCCATAATGCAGCACCAAGCCTGAAACTCTATGCTCCTGTTCGATACGTTTTGTCCAAATGGATACTCATGACATTTGTTTAGATGAAACCCATCAATAGAGCATAGAGACTGATGTTGGATGCTGCATTTTGTGCATGTGTAACATAGCCGAGGCTTTCAATTTTGCTTATAATTTATCTGCACAAAAGCTGCTTTTAGTGACTTTCGATGATATGTATTTTCTTTTCTTTAATAAAGCTCTAATGTTATTTGCACTACTGAGCTTCCTCCCTTCCATGGGATTTAAATGTATCTTTCCACCGGAGCTGCCCGCCATTAAGTGGTTTTGTGAATGCACTTTAGAAATCTCCAGGGATTAGCTGTCCTCTGCAAGATTGTCGGATCCAACGACTGCCTTAGATATCTACCGTATTAGAGATCTACCGCTTGTCTGAACAGGTATACAGAGAGAAAGGGGGGATTCCTGCAGCAGGTGCATCCTTAATTACAGGTTGCAGCTATGGAAGGGTTACGGAGCCATGCTTACAAACATATTGTATTCAGTATTCAGGACACAGTCTAGTTCCATATATGGGTGATTGTATACATACACATAGGTGCTAACACAAGCTGTCAGTGTTAACCGCCCACACACGGCAAACACTCCCCCTAACACCTACACACAGGCATTCCAACAGACAGCCACACATATCGAACACTTCTCTCTGCAATCAGTCCCCGGCTCCCCCTGCTTTATATTTATTTCTCTTTGTCCTTCTGTCACAAAAAGCTGTAATCCTTTCCCTGCCATACTGATACAGAGAGGTTTCTGTATTCCCTGTACCCCCATTCCCTCCCTCCCCTTTGTCTTTCCTTAGCACTCCTCTCTGTTCTCCACCCACGCTCGACATGCTGCGTTCCCTTCCCATAGTCATACAGCGCAGTCTCTTTTTATATTCTCTGCAACCTGTACTTCGCTATACAGCTGTGTCTAGGGGTAAAAGGCAGGGAAGGGGGTGGATTATGTATTAACCCCTTTCCATAACTGTCAACATTCCAAGATGTGAAATGTACCCTTGTTTGTCTGTGGACCTTCATGCTGTTGCACCAGGATGTTAGGCTAAGCTTGACTTAGGCTACGTGCGGCAAGCTTGACTGTCATTGTCTCAGAGAAGGGGGCCTCTAAACTTGTCAGTACAAGGGCTACA
>CM053029.1:200999364-201035713 GCA_028564925.1 Lithobates sylvaticus
GGTGCTGGTGCCACAACACTGCAACCCCTCACAGAGACTGTACTTGGAGCACAGCAGTCACACGTGTTGCGAAGCATTTTTTTAAAAAATTGTAAGTACCCGCCCCTGTTAAACAGGGGCTGAAAAATTGTGCCTTAGGCACTGGTGCTGGTGCCACAACACTGCAACCCGGCCCTCACAGATACTGTACTTGGAGCACAGCAGTCACACGTGTTGCAAAGCATTTTTTTAAAAAATTGTAAGTACCCGCCCCTGTTAAACAGGGGCTGAAAAATTGTGCCTTAGGCACTGGTGCTGGTGCCACAACACTGCAACCCGGCCCTCAGATACTGTACTTGGAGCACAGCAGTCACACGTGTTGCGAAGCATTTTTTTAAAAAATTGTAATTACCCGCCCCTGTTAAACAGGGGCTGAAAAATTGTGCCTTAGGCACTGGTGCTGGTGCCACAACACTGCAACCCCTCACAGAGACTGTACTTGGAGCACAGCAGTCACACGTGTTGCGAAGCATTTTTTTAAAAAATTGGAAGTACACGCCCCTGTTAAACAGGGGCTGAAAAATTGTGCCTTAGGCACTGGTGTGGTGGCATGGATCATTGAGGAGGAGGAAGAGGATAGTCAGTGAACATAAGAGGACAGTCACTCAGCATCAGCATAGGCAGTCTTGAAGGGATGTGACATTAAAAAATTATTCGGTTATATCCGCCTCAGGTGCCTGGTAGCTGGTGGTGATCCAAGACTGATTCATTTTGATGAATGTCAGTCGATCAACCGAGGCGGTGGACAGGCGCACCCTATGATCAGTCACAAATCCTCCAGCAGCACTGAATGTGCGTTCGGAAAGAACGCTGGAGGCAGGACAGGCCAGTAGCTCAATTGCATACTGTGCAAGCTCTGGCCAGTGATCCATCCTCAGGACCCAGTAAGCCAGAGGATTTTCGGTGGGAAAGGTGTCCAAGTCTGACCTTGCCCCAAGGTATTCCTGCACCATGTATATCAGACGCTGGCGATGGTTGCTGGAACCGATCATACCTTGGGGCTGCGGACTAAAAAATTGTCTGAACGCATCGGTCAGACGTCCACCTTCCCCACCGCTCCTTCTGCCACTGACCGAAGCCTCAGCAACTCGTCGCCCAGGACCAGGAGTTTGTAGCCTCCCAGTTTCTGGGAACGCGTTGCACAGACCTTTCTGCAAGGCCTCCCTGAGATGTCTCATCCTCTGCTCCCTCTGCGACGGCAAGATAAGGTCCGCAACCTTACCCTTGTACCGCGGATCAAGGAGAGTGGCCAGCCAGTAATGGTCCCTCTCCTTGATCCGAAGAACACGAGGATCCTTCCGCAGGCTTTGCAGGATCAGGGAGGCCATGCAGCGTAGGTTAGCTGAGGCATTCGGTCCGGAGTCTTCTGGGTCACTGAGGATGACATGATCGCCAGCCACCTCCTCCCAGCCACGTACAAGTCCACTGGTTTGTTGGGACTGTACATCATCCCTAAAAGACTGCTGCTGCTGATGCTGAGTGCCAGGCTCCACCTCCATGCTCACACAATCCTCCTCCTCCTCCTCCTCCTCCTCCTCATCCTCTTCCTGTGTGATGGGTGGGACAGAAGGAACACTGTCCGGATAAAGGGGGCCTTGAGAGGCAAGGAAGTCCTCCTCTTCCTGCCTCTGTTCTGCCTCAAGTGCCCTGTCCATTATCCCACGCAGCGTATGCTCCAACAGGTGGACAAGAGGGACAGTGTCACTGATGCATGCACTGTCACTGCTCACCATCCTCGTGGCCTCCTCAAATGGTGAGAGGACAGTGCATGCATCCCTGATCATGCTCCACTGACGTGGGGAAAAAAAAACCAAGCTCCCCTGACCCTGTCCTGGTGCCGTAGTCGCAAAGGTACTCATTGATGGCCCTCTGCTGCGTGTGCAGTCGCTGCAGCATGGCCAACGTTGAGTTCCACCTGGTGGGCATGTCACATATTGGGCGGTTCTTGGGCAGGTTCAGCTCCTTTTGCAGCTCAGTCAGCCGAGCACTGGCATTATAAGATCGGCGGAAATGCACACAGACTTTCCTGGCCTGCCTCAGGACATCCTGTAAGCCTGGGAACCTGCCCAAGAACCGCTGCACCACCAGGTTGAGGACGTGAGCCATGCAGGGCACATGGGTGAGCTGCCCCTGTCGCAGGGCGGAGAGGAGGTTGGTGCCATTGTCAGAAACGACCATTCCTGGCTTAAGCTGACGTGGCGTCAACCACCTCTCGGCCTGCCCCTGCAGAGCTGCCAGAACCTCTGGCCCAGTGTGGCTCCTGTCCCCCAAACACACCAGCGCAAGCACGGCATGGCATCTTTTTGCCTGCGTACTTGCGTAGCCCCTTGTACGCCTACGGAGCACCGCTGGTTCCAAGGACAGAGCACTGGAGGAAGAAGAAGAGGAGGGGGTGGAGGAGAGAGGTGTGTCACAACCAGTAGCAGTAGTCGCGTTTTGGAGGCGTGGTGGCGGAACAACCTCCAACACTACTGCACCTTGTCCTGCATCCCTCCCAGCTGCCAATAGAGTGACCCAATGGGCCGTGAAAGAAAGGTACCGTCCCTGTCCATGCCTGCTGGACCATGAGTCAGCGGTAATATGCACCTTACCGCTGACCGCCCCGGTCCAGCGAGGCATGGACATTGCCCTCCACATGCCGGTAGAGAGACGGAATCGCCTTCCGCGAGAAAAAGTGGCGTTTGGGAACCTGCCACTGAGGAACCGCACATTGAACAAACTCACGGAAGGGGGCCGAGTCTACCAACTGAAAAGGCAGCAGTTGAAGTGCTAGCAATTTAGCAAGGCTAGCATTCAACCGCTGGGCATGTGGATGGCTGGGAGTGTACTTCTTTCTACGGTCCAGCAGCTGGGGCAGGGAAATTTGCCTGCTGCAATCGGACGTCGGTGTACTGCAAGTACTTGGTTGTGACACACCTAATTCTACACCTTCAGTCCTCTCAGAGCAGCTTTCAGAGAGGACTGAAGGTGTAGTGGGGATGGAGATCCCAGCTGAGGAGGAGCAAGGAGAGGTCCGCTTAGTTCTTTGGTGTGGGTCTTTTATGTGTGCCTGCCAACGAGCTGCATGGCAGGTCGCCATATGTCTGGTCATGCTTGTCGTGCCCAAGCGGCTGATGTTTTGGCCACGCGAGATACGCTTGAGACAAATATTGCAAATAGCAGTGGTGCAATCTGCTGCACTCGTCTCAAAAAAGGCCCACACCAAAGAACTTTTCTGATAACGTGCAGAGGCAGCGCCCTGCACAGGCGGAGCTCTGCGGTGTTGTACAGTTGCTGTGCTGGCCTCTACCTGGCCTCCAGGGGGCATCCTGCCTCGTTGGACATGTGACGCCGCATCCTCCTCCTCCTCGTCCTCCTCCTCATCCTCTCTCCCTTGAGGCACCCACGTGGAGTCAGTGACCTCATCATCCCCTCCCTCTTCACCACTAGAGCAAACCTGGCAGTAAGCTGCAGCTGGTGGAACAGTACTGCCAGATTCCTCAAGCTGGGTATCGTCATCCGAGCCTTCGAATCGTTGGGCATCCTCCTGGAGCATGTACCCAACACTGTGCTCAAAGAGTTCGGGGGACTCCTCAGGAGGACATGGTGGGTCTAGGGAAGGGGTGGCTGATGATGCTCTGTCAGTACCCTGAGCCTGGGTGAGAGAGGATGAGGAGGATGAGGAGGGCTTGGTCATCCATTCTACCAAGCCTTCAGCATGATGCGGCTCCACATGTCCAGCTGCCGAAAACAAAGACGCGCGTGTCCCATGGCCACGTGCTGATGACGATGCACGACCACGTCCACGGCCACGTCCACTAGAAACAGAGCCTGCCTGCCCTGTGTTCTTGGCTCTGCACGCTCTGCCTCCCCTTGGCGGTCTTCCAGCCATTGTAGTCGGTAGTCCTGTGGGTGCTGCTGAGAAGAATATATAGGAGCTCTGTGTGATGCCACTAACACACTAGAAGTCCTATGGGTGCTTCTGCAAAGAAAATAGAGGAGCTCTGTGTGATGCCACTAACACACTAGAAGTCCTGTGGGTGCTGCTGAGAAGAATATATAGGAGCTCTGTGTGATGCCACTAACACACTAGAAGTCCTATGGGTGCTTCTGCAAAGAAAATAGAGGAGCTCTGTGTGATGCCACTAACACACTAGAAGTCCTGTGGGTGCTTCTGCAAAGAAAATAGAGGAGCTCTGTGTGATGCCACTAACACACTAGAAGTCCTGTGGGTGCTTCTGCAAAGAAAATAGAGGAGCTCTGTGTGATGCCACTAACACACTAGAAGTCCTGTGGGTGCTTCTGCAAAGAAAATAGAGGAGCTCTGTGTGATGCCACTAACACACTAGACGTCCTGTGGGTGCTTATGCAAAGAAAATAGAGAGGAGCTCTGTGTGATGCCACTAACACACTAGAAGTCCTGTGGGTGCTTATGCAAAGAAAATAGAGGAGCTCTGTGTGATGCCACTAACACACTAGAAGTCCTGTGGGTGCTGCTGAGAAGAATATATAGGAGCTCTGTGTGATGCCACTAACACACTAGAAGTCCTATGGGTGCTTCTGCAAAGAAAATAGAGGAGCTCTGTGTGATGCCACTAACACACTAGAAGTCCTGTGGGTGCTTATGCAAAGAAAATAGAGGAGCTCTGTGTGATGCCACTAACACACTAGAAGTCCTGTGGGTGCTTCTGCAAAGAAAATAGAGGAGCTCTGTGTGATGCCACTAACACACTAGAAGTCCTGTGGGTGCTTCTGCAAAGAAAATAGAGGAGCTCTGTGTGATGCCACTAACACACTAGAAGTCCTGTGGGTGCTTCTGCAAAGAAAATAGAGGAGCTCTGTGTGATGCCACTAACAAACTAGAAGTCCTGTGGGTGCTTATGCAAAGAAAATAGAGGAGCTCTGTGTGATGCCACTAACACACTAGAAGTCCTGTGGGTGCTTATGCAAAGAAAATAGAGGAGCTCTGTGTGATGCCACTAACACACTAGAAGTCCTGTGGGTGCTGCTGAGAAGAATATATAGGAGCTCTGTGTGATGCCACTAACACACTAGAAGTCCTATGGGTGCTTCTGCAAAGAAAATAGAGGAGCTCTGTGTGATGCCACTAACACACTAGAAGTCCTGTGGGTGCTTATGCAAAGAAAATAGAGGAGCTCTGTGTGATGCCACTAACACACTAGAAGTCCTGTGGGTGCTTATGCAAAGAAAATAGAGGAGCTCTGTGTGATGCCACTAACACACTAGAAGTCCTGTGGGTGCTGCTGAGAAGAATATATAGGAGCTCTGTGTGATGCCACTAACACACTAGAAGTCCTATGGGTGCTTCTGCAAAGAAAATAGAGGAGCTCTGTGTGATGCCACTAACACACTAGAAGTCCTGTGGGTGCTTATGCAAAGAAAATAGAGGAGCTCTGTGTGATGCCACTAACACACTAGAAGTCCTGTGGGTGCTGCTGAGAAGAATATATAGGAGCTCTGTGTGATGCCACTAACACACTAGAAGTCCTATAGGTGCTTCTGCTAAGAAAATAGAGGAGCTCTGTGTGATGCCACTAACACACTAGATGTCCTGTGGGTGCTTCTGCAAAGAAAATAGAGGAGCTCTGTGTGATGCCACTAACACACTAGAAGTCCTGTGGGTGCTGCTGAGAAGAATATATAGGAGCTCTGTGTGATGCCACTAACACACTAGAAGTCCTATGGGTGCTTCTGCAAAGAAAATAGAGGAGCTCTGTGTGATGGGACTAACACACTTCAAGTCCTATAGGTGCTTCTGGGAAGAAAATAAAGGTCTGTGTGATGGGACTAACACACTTCAAGTCCTATAGTTGCTTCTGGGAACAAAATATAGGATCTCTGTGTGATGGGACTAACACACTTCAAGTCCTATAGGTGCTTCTGGGAACAAAATATAGCTCTGTGTGTGTGATGGGACTAACACACTTCAAGTCCTATAGGTGCTTCTGGGAACAAAATATAGCTCTGTGTGTGTGATGGGACTAACACACTTCAAGTCCTATAGGTGCTTCTGGGAACAAAATATAGCTCTGTGTGTGTGATGGGACTAACACACTTCAAGTCCTATAGGTGCTTCTGGGAAGAAAATATAGCTCTGTGTGTGTGATGGGACTAACACACTTCAAGTCCTATAGGTGCTTCTGGGAAGAAAATATAGCTCTGTGTGTGTGATGGGACTAACACACTTCAAGTCCTATAGGTGCTTCTGGGAACAAAATATAGCTCTGTGTGTGTGATGGGACTAACACACTTCAAGTCCTATAGGTGCTTCTGGGAACAAAATATAGCTCTGTGTGTGTGATGGGACTAACACACTTCAAGTCCTATAGGTGCTTCTGGGAACAAAATATAGCTCTGTGTGTGTGATGGGACTAACACACTTCAAGTCCTATAGGTGCTTCTGGGAAGGAAATAAAGGTCTGTGTGTGTGATGGGACTAACACACTTCAAGTCCTATAGGTGCTTCTGGGAACAAAATATAGCTCTGTGTGTGTGATGGGACTAACACACTTCAAGTCCTATAGGTGCTTCTGGGAACAAAATATAGCTCTGTGTGTGTGATGGGACTAACACACTTCAAGTCCTATAGGTGCTTCTGGGAACAAAATATAGCTCTGTGTGTGTGATGGGACTAACACACTTCAAGTCCTATAGGTGCTTCTGGGAAGGAAATAAAGGTCTGTGTGATGGGACTAACACACTTCAAGTCCTATAGGTGCTTCTGGGAACAAAATATAGCTCTGTGTGTGTGATGGGACTAACACACTTCAAGTCCTATAGGTGCTTCTGGGAACAAAATATAGCTCTGTGTGTGTGATGGGACTAACACACTTCAAGTCCTATAGGTGCTTCTGGGAACAAAATATAGCTCTGTGTGTGTGATGGGACTAACACACTTCAAGTCCTATAGGTGCTTCTGGGAACAAAATATAGCTCTGTGTGTGTGATGGGACTAACACACTTCAAATCCTATAGGTGCTTCTGGGAAGAAAATATAGCTCTGTGTGTGTGATGGGACTAACACACTTCAAGTCCTATAGGTGCTTCTGGGAACAAAATATAGCTCTGTGTGTGTGATGGGACTAACACACTTCAAGTCCTATAGGTGCTTCTGGGAACAAAATATAGCTCTGTGTGTGTGATGGGACTAACACACTACAAGTCCTATAGGTGCTTCTGGGAACAAAATATAGGAGCTCTGCCTGCCTGCCACGAACACACTACAAGTCCTATAGGTGCTTCTGGGAACAAAATATAGGAGCTCTGCCTGCCTGCCACGAACACACTACAAGTCCTATAGGTGCTTCTGGTAACAAAATATAGGAGCTCTGCCTGCCTGCCACGAACACACTACAAGTCCTATAGGTGCTTCTGGTAACAAAATATAGGAGCTCTGCCTGCCTGCCACGAACACACTACAAGTCCTATAGG
The DNA here is from genome assembly GCA_028564925.1 of Lithobates sylvaticus. NCBI lineage: Eukaryota > Metazoa > Chordata > Amphibia > Anura > Ranidae > Lithobates > Lithobates sylvaticus. The sequence goes on from CM053029.1 coordinate 201,006,835, forward strand.
TGCTTCTGGTAACAAAATATAGGAGCTCTGCCTGCCTGCCACGAACACACTACAAGTCCTATAGGTGCTTCTGGTAACAAAATATAGGAGCTCTGCCTGCCTGCCACGAACACACTACAAGCCCCTCTTTCTCAATCAATCTTTGTAACTGAATCTATCTAACTCAATCTCTGTAAGTGAATCTCTCTACCTAACTAAATCCAGCAGAGTGTCACAGAATCAGCCTGCTCAATCTGCGCCGGAACAGCATGTGACCGGCGCAGACGGCGTGGCGGCCTTTTATAGGGGGGGGCGTGTACTACAGCCCCTGAGCTGTAATTGGCTACAGGCGTCCTGCCTGTAGCCAATTATGGCTCTTCGAGTTTCCGGGGCTGTGATTGGCCAAGCATGCGGGGTCACAGTGCATGCTTGGCCAATCATCAGCCAGCAATGCACTGCGCCGGCCGCGCCGGCCGCAATGCATTGCGGGGCCGCGCGCATCACACGAACGTGATGCGAGCGGCCAAAATAGTTCTGGGCTCGCCGAGCGAGCGAACGCCCGGTGCTCGATGCGAACGTGGGTTCGCATCGAGCACCGGGCCCATCCCTACTTGCCAGTTACCGGCTCTACTCTCATCATGCTGTGACGTGAGGAAAGCAATGCGGATAACCCACAAGTTTGTTTACATGTGATCCGCTGTGATTGGACACAGCTGATCACATGGTGAAGGTCCCCTGTGAGTGGCTCTTTACTGCAACCTGTGATCAGCTGTGTCCAAGAGTGCACCACATGTGTGCCCCAGGGATGCCCTCCCAGAACAAGAGAGCCGCGCTGTAGTCATCTTTTGGCTATATCGCAGGTCTCAAGTGGTTAAAGAGGGTAATTGTTAGGTTTACAAAGAGGCTATTGTAAGGCTACCTTCACACTGAGGGGCTTTACAGGCGTTTTAGTCCTAAAAATAGTGCCTGCAAAGCGCCTGTAAAGCGCCTCTCCTGTCACTTCTTTGATCGCTAGCGGAGGTTAAAAGTGCCCCGCTAGTAGCCGAAAAGCATTGCTAAAACAACGGCAAAGCGCTTTACCGCCGACGCTCCCACTGCCCCAGAGTGAAAGTAGCCTAATGCCGCGTACACACGGTTGGACGGCAAATGTGCGATCGGAGCTTGTTGTCGGAAATTCCGACTGTGTTTAGGCTCCATCAGACAGTTTCCATCGGAATTTCCGTTGCACAAAGTTTGAGATCTGGTTCTCAAATTTTCCGACAACAAAATCCGTTTGCGTAAATTCCGATGTGAAGATAATTCTGACACACAAAATGCCACGCATGCTCGGAATCAAGCAGAAGAACAGCACTGGCTATTGAACTTAATTTTTCTCGGCTCGTCGTACATGTTGTTGTGAATTTATGAAGAAATACATCTAATATTCGCTGGCAAAGATGGGAGATTTAGTAGGCCTAAAAAATAAAAATAAAAATTGAAATGAACTTTTGCTCCTGAAAAGCAGATGAACTGGATGCCTAATTTACAAGTCTCAAATATATAAGTTTACAAGCTTGTATTTAGACAGAAACTGTAGGACAATGAGACAATTTCGAAAACAAAAGAGATGAGTTCCTATATGTGTGATAGTAAATACAACTACAAGTTCCTTGGTTCAAGGGAAGGTTGAGCAAATAAATTGATTGTCTCAATGTGGGCTCAGAAAGTGAGAGATAAATAAAGCTAAGGAGCTAAGGAGTCCTCACTTCTCATAAGACAATGACTAGGATACCAAGTGAGGTTTGTTTTTCAACAGGACAAATAATGAGAATAAACATGAGATTGTTCACCCGAATGTCTAAAGTTCATCTCAAAACATGACGTTACCAGTCAATTCATAGTATATATGATATCTGTATAAGTATCCGATGAATTGATGAAATCGGTTATAAAGAAAACATAATAAATAAAGGGTGATTATTAATAGAATTGTTTTAGGAACAAATTAGTATTAAGACAAATATATGATTATGATATGAATGTATTAGAATTGAAATGCTTAGATAAACAAATATTGATTGGATACCCAAATTATACAGGTATCCAGATAGATAAAAACTGTATGTGATGTTGATTAATATATATATATATATATATATATATATATATATATATATATATATATATATATATGTGTATATACGTATGACTTGTGTCCTTTTTAAATGGACTAAATGTTTACAGGTATACAATGATATGCATATATATCACCATTTTATGCAAGTGATTGATCAATAATTATGCTAGGCAATTTGACAGTATGGGGTTAGTAGAATTCCCAAATATTAAAGATATAGATATTTCCACTAAAGTAAAATATACAGTATAAAATAAAATATATTACTTTACAGAGCAGCCCCAAAACACATGTGAGACCCCTGGTGGTTGAAGGCGCAATTACATTTAAAATATTTAGGCCAATAGGAAAGAGACACATAGCTTTTGGGCTGAACATATTACAAATTTTATGATCTTGTTGTGTGAGAGGGTATTTAAGAAGCTAGAGAGATAGTGGAGGAGGAAGACAGCTCAGGGGAACCTGAGAGCTCAGGGACCCACCCTGGGGAAGGGACACTGGGAGAGAAACATCTTCCCAGATAGACTGACAGCCATGCCTGGAAATATACTTTAAACCTCCAAGGAGATTCCTGAACCCGGTAGCTATCTTAAATCCAGACTAATAGCCATTTTGGAATGGGTAAATATGCCATGTTGATTTTATCTTGTATGTTCTCTTAATTATTGATGTATTGAATATTCTAATATGGGTAATCATTCTCCAGAATCAATAACCGCCTTTTAGATTTTTTCTCTAATATTCAATTTTTAATATATATTACTTTTTGCATAAGTTACCAAATTTTATTGACAAGCAAATGTCTAAATTATTTTCGCATTGTTCAACGTTGCTTACCTGCAGTATAGTAACGGCTGGGTGTGTGTAAAATACAGACATTCTGTTAAATTGTCAAGTATAAGGTTATTGATTCTACTGAAGAAGTTATCATGGTGATATTGTGTCCAAGGTACTATGCCTATTTTGAGGGTATTTCCATTAATTGTCAAATGTTCAAATAATGCAATCTGTATTTTAATTTCATGTAAATATTTGTTTTCTGTCAACCAATAAATGTGACTATTAAGTATGATCACTCGTCTCCGTGAACCAGTTTCGCATATATAGACTGTGTCGTATAGATTGATCTTGTATCTTAAAAATATCTTCGTTAAAAATTACTTAATAAAAATGTGCGGGAAACTTTCCTTAAAAAAGCACAACAATGTTGTACGTCACAGCGTTCTTGGCGTTCAGAATGACCAACTTTGTGTGATCGTGTGTATGCAAGACAAGTTTGAGCCAACATGCATTGGGAAAAAAAACATCAGGTTTTGTTATCGGAATGTCCGATCGTGTGTACGCGGCATTAGTGTTAGGGTTATAGAGAAAGGGATGGTCTTTTCCAAGTGCAGGGGGTGTGGGTATGCAAACAAATGTAACCTCATAAAACTTAAGGTCTCCACTCAAGCTCCTGTAAATCCATCTGGTGTTTCCTGCAATGGGTGCTGACTGGGCAGGAGTCAGTCTAACTCACTTACTGTGGCTATGCATAGAAAAAGGTCCCAAACACTGCACACCTAGCAAAGCAATTAGCAAACAAGTGAAAGCAGCCTCAACCAGCTTCATCCAAAGCAACACCTCCAACGCATTTCACCTCATCTACAGGGCTTAATCAGGGAGATTAAGTTTACATTCAAGAGAGTTAATGTTTGGGTTACAGGGAGGGTTAGTGCGAGATTGGTAATGCAGAAAGCATTAGTGTGAGCATCAGGGTTACAGGGAAAGGGTAAAGGCAGAATGAAAGGAAAGGAGGGAAGGCTGGTTTTAAGGCCCCACTTTTCCACATGGGATCATGACAGGAACAGTTTTAAGGCTTCCCACTGTATTAAATCAGCGAGGAACCTTGGATAGGTCAATTCAGGTCACCTGACAGATGACCTCCTGGAATCTTGTGGAACCCATGAGGGCCCCTATAAAAAGGGTCTGCTTACTGGGTCAGGTGCCAGGCACCTAAGATAATCCCACCAGTGGAGCTCCCCCTCTATTTTTTTAATTTTGTTTTGTCATGGCTTTATTATGTGGTAAGGTACCTTTTGCTAAGCATACAAAAGGGGACAGTTTTAAAAATTGATAACTTGAGATTCATTCTCAGTTCAAGTTGTAGTGGCTGAGCTGTTAAAGGGTCTATTGATAATGATAACATACATTATATTACCAAAAATACCGGGACGTCTGCCTTTAGATACACATGAACTTTAATGGCATCCCAGTCTTAGTCCGTAGGGTTCAATATTGAGTATGGCCCACCCTTTGCAGCTATAAAAGCTTCAACTCTTCTTGGAAGGCTGTCCACAAGGTTAAGGAGTGTGTCTATGGAAATGTAGGACCGTTCTTCCAGAAGCGCATTTGTGAGGTCAGGCACTGATATGGACAAGAAGACCTGGCTCTCAGTCTCCGCTCCAATTCATCCCAAAGGTGTTCTATTGGGTTGAGGTCAAGACCCTGTGCAGGCCAGTCAGGATCCTCCACCCCAAATCCACTCATCCACATCTTTATGGACCTTGTTTGGCCTCTCAGTCTTCTGGGACCTGTGACGTGTCCCAGAAGACTGCGGGGAGGGGGAAAGGAGAATGTGGCAGGGGAAGAGGAATTAAAGTGGAACTTCCACTTTTGGGTGGAGTTCTGCTTTAAGTTTACAACCTTCAGAACCTTCACTTGCACAACTGATATAGAAGTGCGATTGTATGGGGCTCATCGCAAGACTAGAAAACGCCTTTCACCCCTCTGTCCCCATTGCTCTTCCTCCCCCATTCCCTTCTCACCCGCTTCTACCTCATTACTTCCCTCACAACCTCTTTTCCTCTCTTTTCCGTACCCTATTTTTCCTATTATCTAGACATGGTACAATACAAAAGTAATGTCTGCAATAAAAGGAGACATTCCTCTACCCTGTCAGTTGGGGCCAGGACATCCTTAGGTAGATGCAAAGATAATTAGCAGACTCCAAGAATTCAATAGGTAGACAGCTATACAGGTGAAGGCCTCCAGCCAGACACCACTTCTGTATAGGTAGGACCGCTGTCTCCTATGGCAACAATCTTTTAGCTGTTACTAACGGTAAAGGTATTCAACTATCTGCAAAACGAACAGTTCTCTTTACTCCACACTCACTGTGGGTCTTCACTCAATGAGCTCCCAGTCTCTCGCACTAGACTTCATATTCACTAGCCACTGAATCCCCTGAGCTCTTTCTTTAGTAGCACTTAGTTTCTTCCTCAAGCATCAACCCTGCTTCACTGCTGGGTCCCTGGCTTGGCACTCACAGATACTTTTCAAGCTTCACCCCTGCTTACACATTAGGTCCCGGGCTTGGCACTCCACACGCGTCACCTCTGCTGTCCCGCTGGAACCCTGACTTGGCACTCGCTGAAGTTTTCCCACTTCTTCACCGTCCCTTGCTGGTGAGAGGTCTGCTCTGGTACTGTCCTCAGCTTACTCAAAGTGATCTCCGGTAGCAGAGTGGATGGTCGATTAGCAGCGACAGCTTCCCCTCTACCTCTGACCACAGCTGGTTCCCCGGGCGGCGGAACACTCACTTCTGGTTGGACCACAAACCCACAGTCCCAACCCTACGCTGCTTTCCTGCTTCTGGATAAGCCCTTAGACAGCCTAGCAGCTCGATGTCCCCGGGATAGGCCTTAGGTTTCTGGCCTAGCAGCCCGGGCAATACAACACACATCCACCCAGACAGCCGTCCAGGTAGCACAGAACCCTGATCACCTGACTCCACCCAAATAAATAGGTTCTCCCAAAAGGCCAAGGGACCCAAGAAAATACCTGCCCATTGGCTGAGACACCCCATTCATTCCTAATCTGTCCTTGCAATGTCCTTGTCTTATCTAATATCACCAGATACCCAGCCATCTAGTGACAGAAGAGAGAAGTGCAGCAATTCCAGAATTAGGGCGAAATCAATTGACCTCCTAACAATTGGCCAAGGCAACGATCACTTGGCAAATAAATTTAATAGCAACCCTGCCAAAACATCAGGGTGCTACACAAGTATAAAAATAAAAATCTATAAAAAAAGTTTACATTATGGAGGGTTAGTATAAGGACTAAGGTTGAAGGGCAGGGTAGTGTGAAGGTTACAAGGAGGGTTTGTGTGAGGGTTACATGGAGGGCTAATGAGCGGTTACAAGAAGGGCTAAGGTGAGTGTTTGTGTGAGGGCTTGTGTGAGGGTTAGGGTTAAAGGTTTAGAGTTGCATGTGAATGAGTAATTGTTACGAGACGGTTTGTGTAAGGGTTACGGGAGGATTGGAGTGAGGGTTGGGGTTGCATGGAGGGTAACTTAGTGCTACAGAGTGAGTAATTGTTAAGAGAAGGTTTGTGTGAGGGTTAGGGTTACAGAAAAAGATTATGAGGCTTAGAGTCAAAAGAAAGATTAGTGTGAGTGTAAGAATTGCAGTAAGGTTAACTGTGAGGGTTAGGGGTACAGGAAGCGTTAGGGGGAGGTTATGGGAAGGGATTGTCAGGGTTATGAAAGAGTGAGTCTTATGCCTTAAATTCAGACATTGCTTTCTGCAGCTAAAACCACCAGTGCTAAGCTCCTGACACTAAAATGTTGTGTACTGCAAGCAATGTCCCCAGAGGAGAAAAAACATGCACCATTTTTGCTTTACATTTGCCCGGGGTTCAAATAGAAGAGAATAAGGCAGTTCTAGTAGCATGCATCCATAACTGCTTGGGCCACTTCACTGTCTGACCTGCTCAGCTCAGCATGCAAAGAAATTAAACTTGTGCATGAAGTTCCTCCTTGACCTCCCATATCTTTCCTGCACTTTTCATATATGTAGTCATTGACACAAAACATCTTGTTAGTTAAACATTTAAACTTCCCTGTTTGCCTTTTGATAGGAGAGAAATACATTTTGTAGAAGGCCACTGTTAACGCATGCTGTGCGGATGTGTTTTACAGCGGAGAAGCCCAAGCTGAGGGGATGGACGGAGAGGAGGCCGGTGTGATGGAGGCGAGGCAGTGAGGAGTGCTCTGCTAATGATATCAACTTGTGATATTTATGGTGGAAAGTATTGGAGAAAAAGCTGGAGAGAAACAGACAGTGCCTACTAAGTGTAGCATTGGGATAACTTTAATAAAGGTAAAAGAATATTACTCACAAAAAGAGTATAAAATCAAGCAAGTAGTAGTATAAAATCAAGCATGTAGTACAGTAAAACGGGTCCTTGTCAGCACGAAGACCGGTCTACATCTCTGTGGAAAAGAAGGGCTGGGGTCCCAACTCTCAGGAGCGCAGGAGGCTCTCAGTGCTTCCTGGTCCATGGAATGCAAGGCCCAGTGGATGTGACGTCACTACCAGACATGACACAAGGGCGCAGCGATGCGTTTGCGGAGCATGCACTCTTTCTTCAGGCCATGAGAGAAGTTCAGTTGGCCTGAGGAAGGAGCGCATGCTTCACAATATCCTTGCATCACGTCCAGTAATGACGTTATGTCTGCCGGGCCTTGCGTTCCACGTACCATGGACTTAGTAGACACTTGTATCTCTTTCTCTCCTTGTTTCCGTATAGAGTTGCTTCTTGCATCTAGACTGAGCTACCACAAAAGTGAGCTTTACTACACATGGACTTTTTACATATGGACTTTTCCTGTTTATGGATAATTTGTCTATTGTGAACTTTAGCCCCCTTTCTGGTCCCCTATATTTGCGCCAATCTCTGTTTTTGTATGGAGCAAACGAAGAGTCCTAAGGGATGGTGTAACCCCTTAAATGGGAAGGGGAATATTTGACCTGTAAGATTTATGAGTCAATACCAGTGGTGAGAGGATAATGAGCACTTGAGTGAGTTTTGTAGTGTAGCATGCTGAGGAATATCTTTATTTTATATTTGTTTATAGCAGCGCTGGACTTATTCTAGTGATATTCACTTTTAAAAATCTGTATCCCTCTTTGTGCTAATAAAACAATTGCTCACAAAATTAAATAAAAAATGATTATTAAATAGACAAATCCTACCCTATTTAATACAACCAAGTGAATATATTAGGTGTATCAATAAACACCTAGTAAATACTAAAATATGCAAACAGCACTGTGTAAAGAAATAATGTTATATATAGAGTTATTGCAAAATAACAAACACTGTACATCCACAAACAATTACAGTATAAAATATCAGTGAAATGTCCAAAAAAATAATGATCCCCATTGAGAATGTCTATATGATTGAGTCTGTGACACAGTGCTGCTTGTATATTCTACTATTCACTGGGTGTTTATTAATACATGATATTCAGTTTTGATGTGGAAACACATCAGGGCTGGCTAGCTGCTGAGTGGTTTATTAATTTATATATTTATTGGGATGTTCATGTCATTATAGTTGTAGGTGATTGTAGAGAGTCTTTTGTAATTATATACTGACATTATTGGTGATATATAAAATGCTACAATTGGCCAGTTGGTTGAGAATCTGCCTCACTTTGAAGCATAGCTAGTTGATAGGCGAAAGGAGCATTATGTATGATACATTAGTGTGACAGAACATCAAGGTCTGCGGCTGATTTTGCCAGTCAGTTAAAAGGAACCGTCTTGTTACATGGGAAGAGTTTTGTGTGCACTAGGAGGTGAAATCTCCAGCCACATTAAAGTGGTCGTAAACCCCAGTCATGAAATCTGAACAGAGCACATATATCTGTAGTGGCTACTTGTCTCTCTCCAAAGCTCTAATGCCGCGTACACACGGTCGTAATTTTCGTCGGAAAAAGCTCTGATGCTTTTCCCGTCGGAATTTCGCTCAAACTGTCTTGCCTACACACGGTCACACCAAATTCCGACGGTCAATAACACTGCGGCATACAACACATTCAACAGCACTATTAAAGGGAAGTTTAATACTTCTGAGCATGCGTCGAATTGTTTCCGAGCATGCGTCGGAATTTTGCGTGTCAGAATTGCATACACACGATCGGAAAATCCGATAGAAAGGTTTTCCGTCGGAAAATTTAAGAACAGGTTCTCAATTCAAAGTCCGTTGGAAATTCCGACAGAAAAAGACCGATGGGCATACACACGGTCGGAAAATCCGATGAAAAGCTCCCATTGGACTGTTTCCATCGGAAATTCCGACCGTGTGTACGTGGCATAAGTGTTGTTTCTCTCTGGTGCTTCGTTCATCTGTTATCAGCATGAGTCACTTCTGAGACGTTTGCCTGTCACATGAGATACAATTTGTAATGGGGAGGGAGATAAGCACAAAGCTTCTCTATTTAGAATACAGCTCTGCATGTTCCCTCGTTCCTCTGCCTATATAGAGGTGGTGTGTGTCCCTTTTCTCCAATCAGCTCTCACACAGTGTATAAGAGCTATAACTGCAGAAAATGTATTCATAAATTTAGTCCAATATGTATTCTGCTACATATATTTAGTAAAAAACAAAAAAACAAAAACAATAAGCATATATTGATTGGTTTGCCCTAAAGTTATAGTGTCTACAAACTATAATATACAGTACTTACTTTTATTTGTTTATTTTTTTTATACTAGTAATGGCGGTGATCAGCGACTTATAGCAGGACTGTGATAGTATGGTGGGAAATCTGACACTAACTGACACTTTTGAGACTAATACAGTGATCAGTGCTAAAAATATACACTGATGGACACTGGCTGGAAAAGAGTTAACATCTAGGGCAATCAAGGGTTAAATTTGTGCCTAACAGTGCTTGGTGCGCTCACTGTGTGCTGTTTTCATTAGGCATGTGCCGGTTTTTATTCCCTGCTTGGAAGGAAAACAAAAACTGGCACATCCCAGCTGACAGGACAGAGCTCTGTATTGTTTACATTCACAGAGCTCAGTTCTGTCATCCTCTTCACCGATCGGTGGTTTCCGGCAGTCAATCATTGGCCAGCACCCGCCACGCACGTGTGCCCCCCTACCTGTAAGTGCTGGATCACATATTAGATACGTCATCCAGCGTAAAAGAGCAACTCTCCTACGTACTCCTACGTGAGGCGGTGGACAAATGGTTAAGGAAGCACCCACTTGTTGAATTTTTTTTTTAACCGCTTCCCGACCGCCTAACGACGATATACGTCGGCAAAATGGCACGGGCAGGCAAATTCACGTACCTGTACGTGATCGTGCATGTGCCTGCCTGTGGGTCGCGCGCGCGCCGCTAGCGGCGCGCTCGCGACCCGGTCGGGAGCTCCGTGACCGCGGCCGCGGGACCAGCGGACCCGATCGCCGCTGGTGTCCCGCGATCGGGTTACGGAGCTGAAGAACGGGGAGAGGTTTGTGTAAACAAACCTCTCCCCGCGCTTCCTACACTGACTGTCAGTGATCGGCGGTTCCCTGTCATCGGGAACGCCGATCAATGACGTCACACGTACAGCCACGCCCCCCTACAGTAGAATAAACACAACACGTCACACTGACTCCTCCCCGCCCCCTAGTGGTTAACCCCTTCACTACAACTGTCATTTACATAGGAATCAGTGCTATTTAAATATCACTGATTTCTATATAAATGACAAATGTCCCAAAAATGTGTCAAAAATGTCCGATGTGTCCGCCATAATGTCGCAGTCACAATAAAAATCGCTGATCGCCGCCATTACTAGTAAAAAAAAAAATATTAATAAAAATGCTATAAAACTATCCCCTATTTTGTAAACGCTATAACTTTTGCGCAAACCAATCAATAATCGCTAATTGCGATTTTTTTTACCAAAAATATGTAGAAGAATACGTATCGGCCGAACTGAGGAAAAAAAATGTTTTTTTATATATTTTTTGGGGATATTTATTATAGCAAAAAGTAAAAAATATATAGAATTTTTTTCAAAATTGTCCCTCTATTTTTGTTTATAGCGCAAAAAATAAAAACCGCAGGGGCGATCAAATACCACCAAAAGAAAGCTCTATTTGTGGGAAAAAAAGGACGCCAATTTTGTTTTGGAGCCACGTCGCACGACCGCGCAATTGTCAGTTAAAACGACGCAGTGCCAAATCGCAAAAAGGGGCCTGGTCCTTTGGCTGCCAATTGGTCCGGGGCTGAAGTGGTTAAGGGCTTTACTTACCCAATTTTTTTTTATTAAAACAAAGTTCTACACAGTTCCAGAAATGTCAGGTTAATAAATGACAGAATAGACAGGACTTTCTGTACTAATCCCCTCACAGGATTATGTCTGAAACCAGTGCTCTGCAAGAAAACTGACAAAAGTAAAAGCAAAACAAAACAAGACTGTTAGGGAACAAATCTCTACATAAGAAAATAAATGCACAAAAAGAAAACATGGCAGACTTTTCTAGTACCAGGGAAAACTACAATAGATAAAATACAAATACTTTATTGAATGATATAAAATCACAAGATAAAAAATACCAAGGGATAACATATCTCTAGTATGAAGTCACATCTCCCATGATTACAGAAATGATATGAATTTCTCAACACATCATTTCATAAAAAGGTCAATGCATTTTTCGCATGAGTGCTTCCTCTGGAACCTTTTCCACATGTTCATGAGAGGATGACCTATTGTCAGGGCTGGGCTTAGTCCTTCCTTCTCAAAGCTGGTCGCTCAGCTGTCGGCTAATTGCCAGCTAATTTCTCTCCGCAGTGACTCACCTGTGGATGTTATCCTGCTCGTCATTGCTGCCTACTTAAGCCGTCCAGCCCAGATGATCTCTGCCTTCGCCTTGGTCACATCTCTAGAGACGCTCTCCTGTGTTTCTGTTAAAGACTTAATTGGCTGACATTCCTTCTGGCTCCAGATCCTGCTTGCTGTTCTACTACGCTCATCTCTGGCTCCCTGACATTTTGTCTTTTCTGACTATCCGTTCCGGTTCCTGAACTCTGGCTATGTTTTGACTACGTTTACTCTGTTTACCTTTTTATTATTATTATTATTATTAATAAACAAGTGTGATTTAACTGTACTTACGTCTTAGTCTGATTCATGGTTTCTGACACCTATATTAGGAAGATATGTGAGATAGCCATCAAATACATTTACATACTTTCATGAACAATAATCATATCCAATAAAATAGTCAATAGTGCAGGCTTGCATATCAGCCCAAGATTAAAGCCAAAGGTGACATTCAGCAGCAGCCAGCATAAGCCACCAAATAAACCCAGTTGGCAAACCAATGTCGTGTCAGGGACAATCACAAGAGGCAACAGGGTAATTCTAGATTGGTGGCCAGAGAAGAAAGTATATATATATTTTCATTGGAATACAATGTTCATTTGTATTTTACGTAGCAAATGCATCAATATTAGTATTTAGTAGAGATATATTCTACAACCAGTAGATGGCAGTGTTTATAAGTTTGTAGCCGCATCTTTGGCATGCTCTATGTCTTTTCAAAGGAATAAAGTTTCCTATTTCCTGCTTGCAGTTAAGCAGCAAAGCCCTTTGGAACTGTGTTTCTAACAGAAATGCTGTGTACATACGACCAGACTTTGACGGACTTCCATTGTATCGGACTTGTCTACACACAATCACACCAAAGTCTGACGGATTCGACCATGATGACGTACCACCAGACTAGAATAAGGAAGTTCATAGCCAGTAGCCAATAGCTGCCCTAGTGTCGGTTTTCGTCCGTCAGACTAGCACAGACGAACAGATTTTTTGACCAGGCTCGAGTCCATCAGAAAGATTTGAAACATGTTCTAAATCTAAAGTCCGTCTGATTTTCAACAGAAAAGGTCCGCTGAAGGTCCAATGAAGCCCACACATGGTCGAATTGTCCAATGGATTTGTTCCGTCGGACCAGTTCGGTCGAAAAGTCCAGTAATGTGTACGCGGCATAACTCGATCCAACTTGCCACTCCACTGCAGTCTGGGGAAAATGGAAATTTGGCTAAAAAAGTGCAAAGCACATGAGCTGTTCATGTGCATTAACCCATGTTAACCAATCAGCAATGACCTCACATATTATATATAGGCAGATTGAACTGTGTTGGGTTCAAATAAGTTAACAGCTGGCCCAGGCCAGGGGAAGGGGTTCACTTTTGTAGGCTTTGTCCCCAGGCTTTTTGGTCTTAACCAGCCCACCTGTGCTATAAAAAAGGGGGAAAGCTGAGGTCCAGGGCCGGCTCTTCCTAGTTGAAGTGGTTGGCTCTGTTCTGTCCATGAAATCAGGAATGCTGTTGAAGACACCAGGACTTTAGGAAATATTCAAGCAATGGACATTGCCATAATGGATTCTCACCTCATAGAGTTATGCTTGGGCAGCTAGACCACAATTTTTAGGATAAGGCGAAGGATGTTGGATCCGAACATGCGTTATGGAGATCTATGGCTTGGTCACAAAATACTGAAATTAAGGAGTTTATGAGCATGCATGAGGTCCGTATGATGTGCTCAGTGGGACCTCATTCTGTTACTGAAAGTGAGGTAACAGAGGAAAGCTGAACTGGTGAAGTGGGCGCAGGCTCAGCACATCCCTCCTATAGCAATTTACAAATTACAATATGTAGTGACATAGGGCAAGTCACTTTTCAGAGGAACTCTGCACTTTAATTATTGCACACAGTGAAGGCTCACCTCAAAGTCGGGGAACTGCCTTAATGGTAGATTTTTCACATGGCCACAGTCTTCGGCTGGTCCCGGCCATTAATGAGCGTGATTCACCCTTCTAGTTTCCCGTGTGCAGGGTGAGTAGGGCCCACCCACATACTTGGCGTAGTCGGCAGCATACACCCACACATAGATATGAGATGACAGACACCCAGCTTATCGATAGACATCTTCATGTTTATGGAATGCCCCAACCCTGCTAGCCAAACATTATCTGGGAGAACAGGCGACCACTGCTTTTTTTACCTATGATACAAGCAGCACTGGTCTTCTTTACCCCCTCTATTGTACATTGTTATAAACTACAATGCTTCTGTTCACAGACCCACCAGGCAATGGTGGTGCCTGAGGCCGGTTGGATATTGCATACAAGTCTGACCGCCTTGGGAAGTACATGAGCACCTTTAACTTAGGTGACTGTGGTAATATGATTGGTCTTTACTCGGAACATCAGTTTGCACGTCCTCATTGCTCTTTGCACTGTCTTACACAATACATCTGATTATCTGCTGACATACATCCAGGTACTGGGGACTGCCTTAGGCAGAGCTCAGTCACAGAACACTAACAGGCTATTGATAAAAGATGCCACAGGGTTATTAAAGCAGCTGTGTATTAGTAGGGTTGGTATAGATACATTAGAATGCTGCGAGGCAACCCTAATGACTGTCATATAGGAGCACTAATGAGACTAGCTTGGGGTCTGCTACATTGCTTCTCTGTTTGTAAACTGCAGGCAGTAATTGCAAACTCTGCTGGCATAAGAATCTAATGCTGACTGTAGTGCCAATGAACATGGAAAGTGGCTTGTTATGTCTCAGCAAGAAGCTGACCAGCAAATACGACAAGCTGGCAACAAGGAAATATACGACACGTGCCATCATATTTTACATGTCCTGATTCCACCTGAGCACTTGAGAAGGAGTATAATAATGAGTAAAATTAGAAATCACATTTTCATATGAAATTTAGCGCACCCCCTTAAGGGCAGCAAGTAACTGGGATCCCCCAACCTGCACAGCCAGGCACACCAAATTTTCACAGTCATGGCAGAGTCAGAAAACAGTCCAGTACTTCTTTTTTGTTTTATTGAGGGAAAATAACTTGGATAGGAATTGGGAAATTATGAGATGTCCACTTGACTTCAAACAACTTCTCCTATATACAGTCTATATACACTCCTCACTTCCTCCAGCACACTTGCTTGCAGAACTCCAGCTGGCACACTTTTTGTGGATCTGACAAAAAACACTCATTCAGATTCAGAGCAATAGCCTGTTATAGCACTCGAGGACCCTTTTGAGCGTCTAGCAAAAAAATCAGTGTCAAGCTTAATCACTCCTGTGGCTGCTGATCACAGCACCACCTCTCCAGGCACTGCCAGGCCTGGCTGTAGCTGCCCCTTTCACTAGCCCTCCTGGCTAACTTCTCCACAGTCCTCCCAGTCCCAGACTGACACTCACTCTCTCCACAGTCCTCCCAGAATGATCACTCACCAGCCCACCCGGCTGACTTCTCAGGAGATCTATTCCCAGAAGTAGCCTATTAAGGGGAAACATGTTGGAAGGAGATGGGAGCCGTGATGTGATGATCCATACTTGTTGATGATCTCTGGTTGGATTACCGTCTCTATTGCCTAAATTTATCCTAGTTGCTGTAAGTGCATTATTTTAGCTTTAAATATACCTTTTTGTAAACCTATTGTGCAATGAGTCTTCCCTATGTTTAAACCCCATACATACACCGAGTGGAGAGCATCAAGAGAGTCCAGGCTGGAGTGTGCAGGGCTGGGAAGCTAATTAGGTGGCTGCTGGATTGATCGATCAAGGAGGTCAGGTTACATACATTAGTATTATTGCTTACATACCTCATGCAATATATGATCTCTTATAACTTGGTGATCATTGGGATATGGCGAGCGGCACATTCTTTCACTGGAAGTGGTTCACATGATTTTATAGAAAGATTTGAACACTGATTCAAATGAAAACATCAGGACACTTTATATGTATTTTTTTTGATTAAAAGATATCATTTTTTTGTTTTGATGAACTTTGATTTTGACCTTTATTTTCTGATGAATAATTTTCTGATGAATTTGCTTTCACAATATGTTATTATGTTTGTTTAATCATATGGTGGTAATTTTTGTGTTTACTCTCAATACTTCACTTTATTGATTAACATGAGACAGTGCATATCTTTTATATTTTGAGCACCGTCTCTTCACCTCCTCATATTCAAGGAGTAGTAAAAGTGCAGCAGTCTTACCTGTATTTAGTGCTATATCTCCTGGATGCGCCGACCGGCTCCCGCTGTCCTCTTACCTGCCCCCGCGCCTCCAGAAAAGGACTCCTTACTGTCCCTCAAGCACCTAATCCCCAGGCCCGAGGTCACCCCTCCAGACTAGGGGGCACTCTCAAGGGCCACCGACAGCCTCCTCAGCACTCTACCCCCATCTCACACCAACTGCCCCTGCTGGCATGACTCATGCCTATTCATGAGGGACCTACCCACTTCCAGCACCTTTTTGCTGGGGATTGGTCGAAGACCTCATAAATATGCCAAGCAACTCCTCCAAGTTTCCACCCACTACATCTGATAGCTTCTCCAAGGTTCCAGAAACAGGGGGAGGTACCAGTGAAACTGCTTGCTGAGTCATCCAACACTCCGTGATACACTCAACCCTGACCCAGTTTCAGGCCAGGCCTGGCTCACAGCCAAGCCAAATTTCCCTACACTACTGCTTATCTACATCTCGCACACTAAAGTTGTGCTACAGAAAAAAAATACACCAGAAACAATTAGGAAACAAGCTACACATATCTAGATATTTTACCTACAATGTGTTATACAGTCTTAAACAGTAATTCTTGAAATGTGACCAGGCAAAAGTGGTTGTAATGGTTAAAGTGCTCCTGTAAAACTTTCTTTAGTGTCCCCATCTATGTTTCCATTTTCTGATTCTGTAATTTATTTTCTAATTCTTTATTTAGAAAGAGAGGCATCTCCAAGAAAGCATTTTCTTGAAGGTACACTATGGATGATGTTATATACAACATGGCCTCTGCATTAACAACCAGACATGGCAATATTTATTAAGGTGAAAAATTAAATTGTGTTGTATCAAGTAACACGTAAGCTTTTCTCAAATTATTGTAGGTAGTGCCATTCCTGATAGTGCCATTCCTGATAGTTAACGTGTTGTAAAACCCAAAAACAAACATTTATCATATTGCAGCTTACCCATTTTTAGATGTGATGGCTGCATTCATTTTTTTTTTTAGGCTTACTTTCTTCTATTTTTATCTGGTGATCTAGCCAGTACAGTAAGTCTGTTGTTTAAAAAAAAAAGTTCTCAAGCAATTGTATCTGTTGATGAGACAGAGATGAGACAAATAATTTACCACTAGCTGGGGTGCTTACATTAATCAGCTTTTATTTATTTATGTAGAACTTTTATCCCAAAAGGAAAAAAAAAAACAGTTGTAACTTCTTATAAAGTGTTAGCTGGAGTTTGACTTGATTTGTGTATTTAAATCTGCTAGTACATCTAAGAATCCCCTTCACATAGATAAATAATGCTGCTGCCCAAAGGTTTCCCCTGTGCTCATTTATCCAGAGTGGGGGGGGACTGTACATACAGGAGGTGTGGTACTGGCCAGATCACCAGATGAAAACAGTAAAAAAAAAAAGCCTAAAAAATGAAAACAAATGCAGCCATCACATCTAATGTTTGGTAAGCTGCAATATTACATTTTTGGTTTTGGGTTTAATACCGCTTTAAAGGGTGTCCCGGGGAATCACTAGGTTGACTATTTATTTTCTCCCTAAATGTAATAGAAATGTTTCCTCTGTTCCCCTTAATAACAGACATGAGATCTTCAATGAGTTTAGCCAATCAACGGCCAGGGTGAGTGGCGAAGAGGATGTCGGGGGCGAGCGCGGGACATTCGAGGGGTCAGGTAAGTAAAAGGGGGGGGGGGTGTGGGGGGGCCGGTATAGTCAGATGGCGGTTTTGTAGCATTTATTTTTTATTTTTTGGCCTGGGTGGTGGGGATGTGTGGCTTACACACACTGACCTACATACAATGACCACTGACCTGCCTGACCTACACACACTGACCTGCCTGACCTACACACACTGACCTGCCTGACCTACATACACTGACCACTGACCTACATACACTGACCACTGACCTACACACACTGACCTGCCTGACCTACACACACTGACCTGCCTGACCTACACACACTGACCTGCCTGACCTACATACACTGACCACTGACCTACATACACTGACCACTGACCTACTCACACTGACCTGCCTGACCTACACACACTGACCTACATACGCTGACCACTGACCTACACACACTGACCTGCCTGACCTACACACACTGACCACTGACCTACACACACTGACCTACATACACTGACCACTGACCTACACACACTGACCTGCCTGACCTACACACACTGACCACTGACCTACACACACTGACCACTGACCTACACACACTGACCTGCCTGACCTACACACACTGACCTACATACACTGACCACACTGACCTACACACACTGACCTGCCTGACCTACACACACTGACCTACATACACTGACCACTGACCTACACACACTGACCTGCCTGACCAACACACACTGACCTACATACGCTGACCACTGACCTACACACACTGACCACTGACCTACACACACTGACCTGCCTGACCTACACACACTGACCACTGACCTACACACACTGACCACTGACCTACACACACTGACCACTGACCTACACACACTGACCTACACACACTGACCTACACGCACTGACCTACATGCACTGACCTACACACACTGACCTACACACACTGACCTACACACACTGACCTACACACACTGACCTACTGACACACACCACTGACCTACACACACTGACCTACACGCACTGACCTACATGCACTGACCTACACACACTGACTTACATACACTGACCACCAGTGTTGGTCATCTTACTTTAAAAAAGTAATTAGTTAAGTTACAAATTACTTCTCCCAAATAGTAATTGCGTTAGTAACTCAGTTACTACATTGGAAAAGTAATTCGTTACGCAGCAAAGTAACTGTGACTTTTTTTTTAAATATTCTATGGGCGGGTCTAGTATTACTGTAAGCAAGGGGCGCATTTATTATTATTGTTATATATCCTGTAACCAAGGGGCTGCTCTATTATTACTCTAACCAAGGGGCAGATCTGTTATAGCGTGTAAGCAAGGGGCGGGTCTATTATTATTATATGGTGCAAGGGGCGGATGACTACAGAAGTGGGCGAATGTTAAATTAATGGGCAGAGCTCGATATATAACAATAATAATAAATGCGCCCCTTGGTTACAGTAATACTAGACCCGCCCCTTAGTTACACGATAGATGCCCCTTGCAGAGTAGCACGAGCATCGGGAGCGCGTGGCATCGCCTCGTACAATTACATGTTAACTGCACGGTGTAGAGTTCACTCAGAGCTGTTTAGGTTCGGCAATTTTTGGAAGCTCCGTAGTCCTTCGTACTGCGCAAGCGCTGCGCCTGCGCAGTACAGGGGGTCCTTATCCGGCGGGGGAACTTTTTCGTCAGGACACCGGAATTACACTACTGCTTCTAGTGGCGGTAGATGTAATTGGGGTAACTAAGCCAAAGTAATGGGAACTGAGTTACCATGAGGTGAAAAGTAATCAGTTAGATTACTCGTTACCCTCTAAAGTAACTGCGTTAGGTAACTCAGTTTATTTTAACTCAGTTACTTACATCACTGCTGACCACTGACCTACATGCACTGACCTACATGCACTGACCACTGACCTACATGCACTGACCACTGACCTACATGCACTGACCTACACACACTGACCACTGACCTACATACACTGACCTACACACACTGACCTATACACACTGACCACTGACCTACACACACTGACCACTGACCTACATACACTGACCACTGACCTACACACACTGACCACTGACCTACACACACTGATCTACATGCACTGACCTACACACACTGACCTACACACACTGACCTACACACACTGACCACTGACCTACATACACTGACCACTGACCTACACACACTGACCACTGACCTACACACACTGATCTACATGCACTGACCTACACACACTGACCTACACACACTGACCTACATGCACTGACCACTGACCTACATGCACTGACCACTGACCTACATGCACTGACCTACATGCACTGACCACTGACCTACATGCACTGACCACTGACCTACACACACTGACCTACATGCACTGACCACTGACCTACACACACTGACCACTGACCTACACACACTGACCTGCCTGACAATGACATACATTACACTGGTAGTCTCTGTCTGACCTACCTCAGCCGTGATGTGCGGTCACAGCAGTCAGTCAGTCACTGGGGAGAAAGAGAATGAAGAATAGAGAGAGCGAGAGAAGAAAGATCTCAAGAAGACAAGAGAGAGAAAAGCAGGAGAGAAAGAGGAAGAGAAAGCGAGAAGAAAGAAGAAAGTGAGAAGAGAGAGAGAGAATGAAGAAGAGTGGAAGAGGAAAGAGATAAAAAGAGAGAGAAAGGGAAGAGAGAGAAAAGAGGAAAGGAGAGAGAGGAGATAAGAGGAGAAGGAACGAATGGAGAAGAGAAGAAGAGAGAGACAGAGTGAGGAGAGAAGAGAGAGAAGGAGGGAAGAGAGAGAAAGTGGAAGAGAGGAAGAGAGAGAGAGAGGAGAGAGAGAGGAGAAGACACAGATGGGAAGGAAAGGAAAGGGATAAAAGAGGGGAGGAGGAAGAGGAGAAGAGAAGAAGCGAAGAGGAAGAAGAAAAAGAGCAGAAAGACAAAAAAAAGAAAGAAGGAGAGAAGGGAGAAGATAGAATCAGAGAGGAAAGAGAAAAGAAGAAGGAGAGAAAAAGAAGAGATGAGAAAAGAAGAAGAGGAAGAGAGAGAGAATGTAGAGAGACAGAAAAGAAACAGAGAAGAGAGAAGAAGCTGAAAGAGAGAGAGAGGAGAGAGAAAGAAAGAAAGTGAGAGACAGACGAGAGAGATAAGAAGAAGCAGAAGGAGAGATGAGAGAAGAGAAAGAGAAGAAGAAGGAATAGAAGTGGAGAGAGAGAAGTGCAGAGGAAAGAAGAAGAGACGAATGAGAGAGAAGAAGAAGAAAGAGGAGAGACAAGAGAAAGACCCAAGAAAGAAGCAGAGGAGAGAGGAGAAGAGAAGGAGAAAGAGAAAGAAGTGAGAGAGAGGAGAGAACCCAAGATGTAGAGGAGAAGAGAGCAGATCAGAGAGAAGCAGAGACAGGAGGAAAGAGGGAGAAAAGAGAAAGAGAACAGAAGAGAAAGAGCATAGAAGAGAAGAGGAGAGAGAGAAAGAAGGGAGAGAAGAGAAGAGGAGAACGAGAAGAAGAGAAGAGAAAAGAAGAAGAGAGAGAAGAGAGAGGAGAGAGAGAGAAGAAGAGATAGAAGAAGAGGAAGGAGAGGTACGAAAGCAGTAAGGAGGAAGAAAAGCAGCAGGGGAAGAGAGGAAAGTGAGAGAGAAGAATGAAGAGAAGAGAGGACAGAAGAAGGAGGAGAAAGAGAGAAAGAAGAAGAAAGACCAAGGAGAGAGGAAGAGAGACAAGACGATGAGAGAGACCATAGAGAGAGAGAGTGAGAGAGAGAGAAAGACGAAGAGTAGAGAGACAGAGGAACGGAGAGAGAGAGAGGAGGAAATAGAGAGGAGAGGAAGAGAAGAGAAGGAAGATGGACGAGTGAGGAAGATGAGAGGAAGAAAGAAGAGACGAAAGAGAGAGGAAGAGAGCGAGAGAAGAATTAAGAGAAAAGAAAAGAGAAAGCTAAGAAGAGAAGAGAAAGAGGAGAGACGAAGGTGAGAGGAACGAAAAGAAGAAGAGAGAAAGCAGGAGAAAAGAGACGTGAGGAGAGGAGAAGAGAAGAGGGAGAGGAGGGGGAGGAAGGAAAAGAGGAGAGGAGGCAGAAGAGGAAGAAGTGAGAGAGAGGAAGAAGAGGAGAAGAGAAGAGAGAAGAGGAGAAAGAGAAGAGAGAAGAGGGTGAGAAGAAGAAGAAGAAGAAGAAAGAGGAGAGGAGGGAGAAGAGTGAGCGGAGATAGTCAAGAAGAAGAGAGAGAGAAGGAGGAGAGAGCGAAGAGAGGTAGAGGGGGAGAGAAGGAGACAGAGGGGGGCAGAAGGAGAGAGGAGGGAGGAAGTTGAGAGGAGAGAGAGTGGAAAGAGAAGAGAGAAAGAGAAGAGGAGAGAGAGAGAGGAGAGAGATCGAAGAGAAGAGGAGAGGAAAGAGAAGAGAAAGAAGGAGAGAGAAAAGAATGGCAAAGAGGAGAAAGAGGACAGGGAGATGAGAGTAGAGACAAGAAGAGAAGGGAGAAGACGAGAGAGAAAAGAGAGAATGGGGAGGAGAAGGAGTGAGATGGAGAGAGGAGGAGAAGAGGAGAGGAGCAAAGGAGGAGAGGAGAGACGAGCACGCACCAGCCGGCGGGGATGTAGCGTTCCGCCTTCTGGAGATGAAGGGCTTCGATGGACGTAACGTCACCGTCCGCTCCAGAGGCGGGACAGGGAAACTCGCCACTCGGCCACCTTTCGGCCGCTGTGGCCTCGGCTTATTCGGATGCTGGGAACCGATATGTTTAGCGAGTGCAGCCCTGAAATTAGCCGACCGCACTCGGGGGCTAGCATTGGGGGGGAAAAAGGGGCCCAAGGGGGGGTTTTAAGGGAAGGGGGGGGGGCTACAGTGGACCCCCCAAGAGAAGGAAAGGGAAAAAAACCCCAAAACCCAAACCTTTTTAAAAAAAAAAAAGGGTTGGGGGGGGGGGGGAAAGGAGAAAGGGGGAAGGGAAGTCCAAATGGGGGGCGGGGGGGCCCGGAAAAATTTTCAGAGGAAATTAATAAAAAGGGGGTTTTTAAAAAAAAAAAGGGAACATTTTTCCCCAATCACAAAAGGGGTTGAATTAAGGGGGGGGGGAAGGGGGAGAAAGGGTTTTGCCCAGGGGGAACAGGGGAAAAACAGGGGGAATTAGGGGAAAATCGGGGGTTTTAAAGGGGAAAGCCTTTAAGTTTAAGGGAAAAAGGGGGGGATTCCCGCAAAATTTAAAAAACCAAAAAGAACATTTGGGGTGGGAGAGTTTAAAAAAGGGAAAAAAGAAAAAATAAAAAGGGTATAGGGTGCCAAGTATGTGTGGGGGGGAAGCCCCTGGATCTTCCGCCTGCTGTCGGCTATTAGCCTCTGATTAAGCGCAGCCGTCTCTCTGTGTGCAGTCCGGGTGTGTGAGGGAGCTCTCACCTCACACGTCTACTCCTCACATTCCTACTATTAAACAACAAGAAGATTTGATGAATACTTATAGGGATCAACTGGATGATTTTGAGAACAGAATATAAGGATAAGGGACTTACCTGAGAAATATAATAGTAATGATTTGCTGGTAACAGTACAAAAGCTTTTTTTTGCAGATCATGGGGTCACCCGTGCCCGAACATGTGGAAATAGATAGAGTCCACTGCATTAACTCTTTAGTAAGTCAGAATAAAGAAAGGCCAAGGGATGTGCTATGTAAAATCCATAAATATTCTATGAAGGAGACTATAATGAGGACTGTACGTGACACACCCCTGATTGAATATGAAGGAACACAAATTTCTTTATTCCCTGACATATCACGCCGCACTTTAATGCAACGCAGAATGGTGCGTCCATTACTGGAAGTAATGCGGTTGGCGGACATCAGATATCGATGGGGATTTCCCTTCTGTCTAATAGCCTCACGAAATGGGAAAATGGCGACACTCCG
Organism: Lithobates sylvaticus; assembly: GCA_028564925.1. Taxonomy (NCBI): domain Eukaryota; kingdom Metazoa; phylum Chordata; class Amphibia; order Anura; family Ranidae; genus Lithobates; species Lithobates sylvaticus. The sequence continues at coordinate 201,030,370 of CM053029.1, forward strand.
AAACTAAAGATGACTTAAAAATGTTTCTGGAAAAAAAATACTAGATCTCCCCTAACTGACTTTCCAGACTGGAGAATAAGTAATGCAAACAACCCAATACAACGTCCTGAGCCCTGGTATCCAGTGGATGCTCAGAATAATGCTCAGAATAAATTAGGAGACCACAGCTATTGGCTACTGGCTCGTTTATAGTCCCGATGTACATGTTGTACGTCACCTCGTTAGGAACGATCAGATTTTCCGACAACTTTGTCCAACCGTCTGTATGCAAGACAAGTTTGGCACAAAATCCGACGGATTTTGTCGTCGGAATGTCCGACCGTGTGTATGGGGCATAAGAGTGTTTGGAATATTTGTATTTTTTGAAAAAATAGGTGATGGCTAGTTCATTAAAAATTATGACATACAATGTAAGGGGCTTGAACTCACCCCAGAAAAGGGGCCGTCTATGGCAAGAAATGCGTCATCAGGCTGTGGATATTGTCTATATGCAAGAGACGCATTTTACACCAGGATCGGTACCTAAGCTACCGTTATCCTCCTCTAACCAATGGTTCCATACATTATCCCCAATAGCAAGGGCAAAAGGGGTAACTATAGCCTTTGGAAAAACGTGTCCTTTGATCCCTATGGCAGTACAAATGGACCCAGAGGGGAGGTTCTTATTTATTAAGGGTATGTTATATGGACATTGTTACACGTTTGCTTCCATATATGCCCCAAAAACTTGCACAGTAGGCTTCCTAGCAAAAACTTTAGGAATGCTGGACAAGTACTACTTGGTAGACAGTTGGAGGGCCCTAAACGAGGGGTTGAGGGACTATAGCTATTATTCAAAGACCCATAAAGTATATTTCAGGTTGGACCTATTTATGGTGGACCAGTACTATTACTATCTGCAACACATGAGTGCGGTTACAATAGAACCAATAACGATATCCGATCATGCACCAGTGGTGATGACGTTCCTACCGGTATCTGTGGGTCACCGGGAGCGGACTTGGCGACTAAATGGCTCACTACTGGATGACAAACAGATATCGGAGGATATACGGCACAAAATGATAAGATACATTTAAATAAATACATCAGGAGAAGTATCAGAGCAAACGATATGGGAGGCCCACAAGGCAGTTATCAGGGGGGGAACTATCAGCCCATGGATCTCAAGTTAAAAGAAAAAAAAGGAAGGAGATAGATGACATGTTAGGAAATATACAGGAGTTGGAAAATGCAATCTTGACCCTGGGGATGCCAAGCAGCTGGAAACGCTTTGAACAAAGCTCTCCATATGTCTGGATAGAAGGGTCAAGGACAAATATAGATTTTTTGCACACAGATTTTATGAGCATGGGAAAAATGTGGCAACCTATTGGCCAGACAATTAAAAAAAACAACAGGAATTTTCCTATGTTCACAATATCCGAGTGAATAATAAACAGGTAATAGATACAAAATCTATAGCTACGGAATTCCATCACTTCTATATGGGCCTATATAATATTCAGTCAACCTCGTCAAGAGTAGAAAAAGGGGGTCAAGTGGAGGGAATAAGAGAATATATTAGGGAGTCTACACTACCATCTCTCTCTTAGTGGGTGGTGGAGAAATTGGAGGAGCAGATTACTATAGAGGAAATAAAAAAAGCAATAGAAAATTTACTGATAGGGAAAAGCCCGGGACCGGACGGTCTAACGAATGCGTATTATAAGAAATTTTGCAATATCTTGGCTACACCACTATGCAATTATTTTAATATAATAACAGCTAAAACCTGTTACCCCAGAAGCATTATTGGCTTGTGTGACAGTTATACCAAAACCTGGGAAGGACCCACAATACTGCGCAAATTATGAAAAAAAAAAAACTGCATGGGTTCCCCTCCAAGAGCATACCAGGCCCTTCAGGCCCCCACCCCCCCCCCCCCCACACACACACACACAAACAATACCTCTGTACTTTTTTTTCTCCCCCCCCCCCCCACTTCCACTTTTAAGTTATACTACAGGAGGGGGGAACGGAGACGAGGAGGAAAGATATGCTATTAAAACTCACATTTTAAACATGTTAGGTTTAAATAATACACATAAAAGGGAAATTTGGCAGACACATACAAGCACAGTAATTTTGGGGCCAAAAGGGAAAGAAAAAGGGGAGGAAAATTTTTTTTTTTTTTTTTTTTCTTTTTCTCGGTCCTATAATATCATAGACAGTAATAATAAACACATAATGCACTAGCACTGAAAGAACGTAAGTAGGCTAACCCCCTCCTCACTCCTCCCCCTCTCCCTCTTACAATTTCCCCCTTTCCCCCCTTTTTTTTGCCATGTTTAAGGAAGGGAGGTAATATGTAAAAAACACCAGGGGGGCTACCTTCTATTATCTGTATGTTTATATAGTTATGTTCTTGTCTTGGTTTGTAAACTTGTAACGAAAAATTTAAAAAAAGGATACATTTTTTTTTTTTTTTAAAAACATGCGATCCAGTTGCAGAGCATTTTTAAAAGTAGTTCCTGCACTGCTTTTGGTGCGGTGCAGTGCAACTTAAGCTTGTTCAAAATGAATACGCCCAAATTACAAGTAGTTAAACTAGGCTTCTTTGCCTACTAAATATAGTAAATATAAATTGCTGAACCAGGATTTTATAGCATTGGTAAAAAATTGCTATACATGGACACCTGTGCCATAGATATATCAATAGAGGGATAGTAATAATGGACAGGGGGAACCCAGCACCACATCACTACCCCCAAAGGTGTTAATCCCCATTATGCCCCAAAAGGGAGCAACAACAAGTCCCCACAAAATATGCTACATCAGTGTCAGAGTAATCTATATTTCTTTCTCCTGTTTTTGGCTGATTATAATGATAATAATAATAATACAGAATATGCAACCTACGAGTTCACATAAGCCACAAATGTCTTTAGATTATACCAGCCCATCCAAGAAATTCTAGAGTCGCCGGACTACCAGTCTGGGTCAGTTAACAGATTTACAAAAACACTAGTCCTAACAGGGTGATTTAGAGTCCTGTTTCTGGCAGCAGTATAAGCAAAAGAGCCATCCCAGTGGTATACCACAGTCATGCAAGGGTGGGTGGAAACTGATTAAGGTTTTGTTCTGATTGCAAACCGTAAGCAGTAAATGAATGTCCCTTGGCATATGGATTTAATTCTGATATCAACAAACATATTAAAAGAGTGATGCATCTCATCACAGATATCTGAGGCTGCCATCAGACACGCAGATTCACAGATGATGAAAGACTCCTACTGCTGCCTTTCAAGTCTAATGCCAAGTGTAGGATGCATTTCCTACTCTGCTGTATCACTAGAGCCAAAATGGCTGAAAAATTTTATATTAAAAAAGACAGAATCAATCCAGAAAGATTGAGATCCTGTCTGGATATGTTTTCGACAATAATTAGCTTATCCGCTGAACCATTCATTCATTTCTTTCTCAAAAAAATATGATTGGTTAAAACATTGGGCAAAAAAAGCAAATATGTCTGCTTGGTGCAGTTGATGGCTTTAGGAGATTAGAAAATTCATGCAGACCATGCGATGCTCTGAGTTTCCTGAACATATAGGACTTTTACCCCTGGATTAACCCTATACCAATGCTTTTCTTGTGTGGAAACAGCAGACAGCGACACAGCACATATATAGCAATACATATTGTAGGTATTTTAACTAACATGCTTTACAGCTGTGCATCTGATTTATTTGAATTTATTTTTCAAGGCTAAACTTTTTGTAGTAAGAAAAAAATGTAGGGCACTGGTTGGGTTTTTACTGCTATCTGGGGCTCAGTTTTACTCTTACTTTCAGTCCTGCTGACAATGGTTTTACTAGACAAGTGAGGGAAAATTAGCATTAGGGACAAAGGCGGTAAAATAAAAAATTAAAAAACGACAGGGGCTCTAGCCTTGCCCTACTCAACTAAATTAAAGATTTTTCAGTGTTGCTGTTGGATGGTTCTGTGATGGACTCCGGACACCCTGTTGGGTATTTCCGCCAAGAAGCTGCTCCCCAAGTCCTGGAACATGAGAACAATGGATCTGGCTATAGTTACCCCAAGAACCAGGTAAAAACAGTTTTGGAGTACACCAGAAATAGCACTCTTTATTTGAACCAGTATACAGGCTTTTATACACTTGAGAAAGACATTCCCCCTTGATCATATTACCCTAACACTACAACTGTAACCAGAAACATAAATTGACATGAGCTAATTAACTAGTCATATACCAACCTAGGCGACTCAGAGGCCTGACCTTTCAGGTCAGACTTGTCGTCTTCTAGCTCAGAAGATACAATCCATATTATCATAAGTATAAACACAGAACACCTTCACACAATAGCAGGAGCCCCCAGTAGCAGCCTATACGTCTCCCACATTGTACAGAGGCAAATGTGATCCGCTCTTTCAATTAACACGTATAGTTCAGAATCAAATAAACCTGGAATAGTCATTGTATATATCCTGGGAGATATTGTGGATAAATATTACTGTTCCATTTTAAGTAATCCAAACCACATTCTCAATATCCATTAACCACTTCCCACCTGGCCTATAGCTGAATGACGGCCGGGCGGTGGTTCAGTTATTCTGACTGGGCGTTCTATGACATTCAGCAGGATAACATGCCGGCACGCGCCCTTGGGGGTGCGCAGCGCAGTGATCGGAGGTGCTGTGTGTGTCAGAAACCATGAAATCAGACCGAGACAGAAGTGCAGTTAAATCACACTTGTTTAATAATAAAAGTAAAAAGAACAAACGTGGTCCAAACATAGCCAAAGTTCAGTAACCAGAATGGATAGTCAGCCAAGCCAGAAGTCAGGGATCAATGTAGTGGAACAGCAAGCAGGATCTGGAGCCACAAGGGATGTCAGCAAAGAGAGTCTTTAAACAGGAACGATAGTTTCTTGTGATGTGACCAAGGCGAAGGCAGAGCCCCTCTGGACTGGACAGCTTAAGTAGGCAGGACTGACGAGCGGGATCATCAACAGCTGAATAACTGTGGAGAGAGAAGGGAGCTGCTCAGAGAAGGAAGGGCTGAGCCCAGCCCTGACAGTGTGTCAGTCTGACACACTGCATCTCCGATTGTGGTATGGAGCCTCTGAAGGAGGCTCCTTACCACGTGATCAGCTGTGACAAATCACAGCTGATCATCGCGTGAACCAGGTAAACCAGGTAAACGGCATTCCTCGGTTTGCGCTGACAGAGAGAGCTGATCGACGGCTCTCCCTGTCAGAGGGGGTTCTGTGCTGATGATCAGCGCATTAATTATCAGCACAGCCCCATCAGATGTGCCACCACAGCTGCCAAAAAGGTGCCC
>CM053029.1:203555410-203594243 GCA_028564925.1 Lithobates sylvaticus
TGATTGCCTGGGTTCCATCTGGTCACCTATAAAAGTCAGTTGGTTGTAGTACCACAGCTTGGGTACATAAACATTCTCTGCTGCTGCTCCTGATCTGACTGATTCCTCAATCTTCTTGCGCTCCCGCTTGTACATGTGCCTTAAACTTGCAATTCTGGCTTCCACAAACTTGGTGTTTGCGTTGGGGACTTTAGTCTTCACAAAAGCCACAAGTGGCCCCAGTGTTGCCTTCCGGACATCCCTATTGCCATATAAAGGGTTCTTGAGCTGCCACAGGTTGGTATTTTTTCTGTACAGGGCAATGAATTCGGACATGAACTGCTGGTCCTTGAATGGATTCAACTGGGGTGATGACATGTTTGTTTCTGTTTTGTTAGTAATGGCAATACAAAAGACCAAAAACACAAATGTTACTTAAAACGCACAACCAGTTTTTCTTAACAAACATTACACAACACACCCACACACAGGCAGCAACCCCTACACACAGGCAGCAACACATCCACACAGGCAGCAACCCCTACACACAGGCAGCAACCCCTACACACAGGCAGCAACCCCTACACACAGGCAGCAACCCTACACACAGGCAGCAACCCCTACACACAGGCAGCAACCAATACACACAGGCAGCAACCCCTACACACAGGCAGCAACCCCTACACACAGGCAGCAACCCCTACACACAGGCAGCAACCCCTACACACAGGCAGCAACCCCTACACACAGCCAGCAACCCCTACACACAGCCAGCAACACACACATATCCTTAAAAAATGCTGGCCCAAAACCCAAAAAAAAACACAGTAATGCATCCTAGAAAACACTTACCTTCGTACAGAGCGCTCGCTACTTCCGTTCGGGAACACGTGGGCCCCTCAAACAGCCTTATATACACTGCGCACGCGTCGAAGTCCGCCTGCGTCCTCCGCGTCGCCGCCCATGACGTTCCTCATGACGAGTATTCCCCGCCCCGCTTCCCCTCGTTGCATTGTTGGTGAATTAATTCATGAATATGGCGGACACATTCTCAGCCAGTAGCGCGGAGGAAAGCCAAGAAGCCAACACATCTGCATCCAGCAGCAGATATAAGGCCACCAATATGGCCTTTGAAGAGATGGTGGAGATGGTGGACATCCTCCAAAGGGAAGATTACGACGGGGAAAATGGCCCGTACCCTCGTCCCAACTTGCGCAAGGACAAGATTCTCACTACAATCGTCAGCACCCTGGAGCAGAAATTCGGCGTACGAAGGGGCAAGGATCAACTGCGCAAACGATGGTCCGACATCAAATCCAGGGAGCACGATCAGTACAGGAGAATTCGAAAAGCCATCAAAAAAGTAAGTCAAGCACGTGCGCTACTATGGTTATACTTGATATGTCTAATCTTGCGCAGATGTAATTACCTTTCGTCCGTGAAACTTGCGCAGATGTTATTACCATTCGTACCTGAAACTTGCGCAGATTTAATTACCATTCGTCCGTGAAACTTGCGCAGATGTTATTAACATTCGTACCTGAAACTTGCGCAGATTTAATTACCATTCGTCCGTGAAACTTGCGCAGATGTTATTAACATTCGTACCTGAAACTTGCGCAGATGTAATTACCATTCGTCCGTGAAACTTGCGCAGATGTTATTACCATTCGTACCTGAAACTTGCGCAGATTTAATTACCATTCGTCCGTGAAACTTGCGCAGATGTTATTAACATTCGTACCTGAAACTTGCGCAGATGTAATTACCATTCGTCCGTGAAACTTGCGCAGATGTTATTAACATTCGTACCTGAAACTTGCGCATATTTGATGAAAGTTCCGTTTGTCTTCATAACGTTTATTGAGTTTACCTGGCTTTGGGTTGTTGGAGTTGTAAGGTTGTTTATTATTGTCACTATCTATACAATTACTGCTGTAGTAAGGGTTTTAGGGGTAACTTACACAGGGACTCCAGAGGCTGTTTTGGGGGGGGGGGGGATAAATATGTTAAGCAGGGTCTCATGCTCACAATTCCCAAAAAATGCTCATCATCTCTAAATACTGTAGGTGGTGACTTTTCAAAGAAGTACACTCACCTGTCCCTTGGATGGTGCAGCTACAATCTCTGATCTTGCAATCATGAAATTAATGTTTGCGGCTTCACTTCCCGGGTCACTATTGGGCATGCGCCAGTTGCGCAATGCAATAGGACTGGTCCGCGCGAGCTCGGGGACCCCTGTGTGTCCCAGCAGACAGCACGGTGGGACGGGATGTGGCGTATACTTCTGTGGGAGTCTAGGGCCGGATGTGTGTGCAAATACCTGCCTTACACAGGTATCTGCAACCCATCCCCCCTAAAAGGTTCAAAATAAGACACCACAGGGGTGCAGGGATCCAATGAGCGGAAGTTCAAATTTAGGGTTGAAGGGCGGTTTAAGTATTGGAGTTTCATTAGATAGACATTTCAATTCTGTCTTCAAGTAGGATCTTCTAACAAACTGCTAATAATTGGCAAGACTTTTAAACAATGTTTACTAATCCTATTTTGGCACTCAAATATCAGTGTGATTCAAAAGTGTACCTTTTTGTGTTCCATTACCATAGGGGGCAAAAGACTCAGACGTCAGTCCGAACCTACGAGGACCTCCCGGCATCACCAGACTAATTGGGCAGTTAGCCCAAGCCCACGCGTGGATGTGGAGGAAGAGGTGGTTGAAGTAGATCAAATCTGCACCCCACCAAGTGAGTGTCTCAGAACACAGATTGAGGTAATAAATTAAGGTCTGCATGTTTTTGACACTTTTTTTCTTGTGTTTTATCTACCCAACTTTTAGGTGATGCTGATCTGTTTGTGGAAGGACAAGCTGCGGAGCCATTTTCCACTGACAGTGCCCACAGGCTTATTGGCCAGATCATGGCCTGGAATCTGCAGCTGGAAAATATGCAGAAGGAGATGGCCACCATGCAGCAGGGAATGAAGGACATGATTGATGTTTTGGGGAGAATCTAAAGACCCCTTTTACATTTCTTAACATCAATCATGTCCTTCATTCCCCTTTTGATGCGCTGTTTAACTAATTTTATAGGCCAAATTTTTAATATGCACACGGTATGTCAACATGTGCTATGTGCCATCAGGCGATCTCAATGGACGCATTTGGTGTTTGCAACCCCTAATGCTAGTAGGTGAGAGGGAAGGGGTTTCACACACAAAACACGTCCATTGATTCCCCATGATGGAACATAGCACATGTTGACATTACCCATTTTCCAGTTAAATTAGTGTGCATATTAAAAATTTGGCTTCTACTGTTCATGGGTTACCTGTTGAACTTTGTAAGTTCTGGACTTTTACATTGGGTAAATAATTTCAAATGCTAAGCCTAAATTTTTTAACAATTTTAAACATGTTTTTATGTTTTTTTAAAAAAATCAATCACAAAAAAAAATATGTTGTGAGAAAAACACCAAAAAAATGTAAAAAAAATAACATAAAAAAAAAAAAAAAAAAAATCTGGTTCAAAAAAAAAAAAAAAAAAAAAAAAAAAACAAAAAACAAAAAAAAAAAAAAAAAAACAAAAAATTATAAAAAAAAATTTTTGGATGTGCACTATAATAAAAAAAATAATGTTTGCACAAATTCAAAAATGTGTGGCTTCTTCTTTTTAAATACTACCAGTTTGACTAAAACATGTTGTGGTTCATTGACAAAGGGGCTTATTTACTAAACGCAAAACAAGTTTGACACTATTAAGATGTGCACTAGGACAACATATAAAACAGGCCAAATTAAAAGCAAAACAATACGAAACTACCAATATTTCAAACATAAATAACTGTATTTATTCTTTGTGAATCAAAAAGATGGTTTAAGGGTCTGCTGCCATTTCAATGGCCCCCCCTACCATTAAAATACTGTAAATAAAGGTCCCGCACTTGCTGGGCTGATTGTGGTGCGGAACCAAGAGGGCGATTATCCAGCCCTGTCATGTTGCCTTCCACTCCGGCCTCAGGGCCAATTGGTAAGGAGTATGTTCCTGAATGTTTCCGTAAATAATTGTGCATGACACAGCATGCAAGAATGATAGTATTGAGTTTGTACTCTGCCAGATGTAGGGATGTAAGGAGCAATCTGAAACGGTTGGCCATAATACCAAATGCATTTTCCACCACCCTTCTTGCTCTGGCCAACCGATAATTAAAAATCCTCCTCTCAGGGGTGAGGGATCGTTGGGGAAATGGCCTCATCAGATGGTCACCCAGACCGAACGCCTCGTCGGCAATGAAGACGAAGGGGAGTCCCTCCACATTATCTTCATCTGGTGGCAGCTCCAGCCCACCAGTTTGGAGACGATGACCGAACTCCGTGTGGTTGAAGACTCCTCCGTCCGACATCCGGCCGTTTTTCCCCACATCCACATACAGAAAGTCATATTGTGCCGACACCACCGCCATCAACACGATACTATGGAACCCCTTATAATTCCAATAGTATGACCCCGAATGGGGTGGGGGCACAATTCGCACGTGTTTGCCGTCAATCGCCCCTCCGCAGTTGGGAAAGTCCCAACGGGCAGCAAACTGGGAAGCCACAGTCTGCCATTCCTGTGGCGTGGAGGGACACTGTGAAGTCAAACAGAAAGATACAATTTAAATTATAAACCAGGCAAAACACCAAACTAAATGCAACAAATTAACAAACAATTTGGAAGAACATATGTATTTATTTAGTACATCCTTGAAATAAAGCCAAAAGATTAAGGATAAAAGGGACAAATCTCTGATTGATGACCCCTCTGATGGACCAGAGAAGATAATAATGGGGATGTGGGTGGGGAGTAAATAATTGTAAGGTCACACAATACACATGCAATTAATTAAAGGTGTGTGTGGGGGGGGGGATAATTACAAGCTGACCAAAACCACATGCTATTAATTATCAGGGGGTGTGGGGGTGGGGATAATTACAAGCTGACCAAAACCACATGCTATTAATTATCAGGGGGTGTGGGGTGGGGATAATTACAAGCTGACCAAAACCACATGCTATTAATTATCAGGGGGTGTGGGGGTGGGGATAATTACAAGCTGACCCAAACCACATGCTATTAATTATCAGGGGGTGTGGGGGTGGGGATAATTACAAGCTGACCAAAACCACATGCTATTAATTATCAGGGGGTGTGGGGGTGGGGATAATTACAAGCTGACCCAAACCACATGCTATTAATTATCAGGGGGTGTGGGGGTGGGTATAATTACAAGCTGACCAAAACCACATGCTATTAATTATCAGGGGGTGTGGGGGTGGGGATAATTACAAGCTGACCAAAACCACATGCTATTAATTATCAGGGGTGTGGGGGTGGGGTTAATTACAAGCTGACCAAAACCACATGCTATTAATTATCAGGGGGTGTGGGGGTGGGGTTAATTACAAGCTGACCAAAACCACATGCTATTAATTATCAGGGGGTGTGGGGGTGGGGATAATTACAAGCTGACCCAAACCACATGCTATTAATTATCAGGGGGTGTGGGGGTGGGGATAATTACAAGCTGACCAAAACCACATGCTATTAATTATCAGGGGGTGTGGGGGTGGGGATAATTACAAGCTGACCCAAACCACATGCTATTAATTATCAGGGGGTGTGGGGGTGGGTTTAATTACAAGCTGACCAAAACCACATGCTATTAATTATCAGGGGGTGTGGGGGTGGGGATAATTACAAGCTGACCAAAACCACATGCTATTAATTATCAGGGGGTGTGGGGGTGGGGTTAATTACAAGCTGACCAAAACCACATGCTATTAATTATCAGGGGGTGTGGGGGTGGGGATAATTACAAGCTGACCAAAACCACATGCTATCAATTTAAAATTGAGGGTCAAGGGGGGTGAAAGGGGGGGTGAGTAAAGCTGTACAATGGAGCTGGTAATATACATTTTTAACCAAAGAAAGTGACTAGGCTAGGGGTGTTTAGGGGGCCAAGCTTCCATGCTGGGGAGGTTGGTGCAAGCAAATATGCATGTGACCCACTAAATAATACATTATTAAAACTATTTCGATAAGTCAACCATAAAATACTAGACAAAAAAACAAAATCCAAAAATAAAAGGAATAGGGGACATTCATAGAATAGTCCTATCATGGTAATTAGCTAATGATGACATTGATGCACTACATTAACAAACATACAAGACATAGGTAATTTTAAAAGAGAAGACTTACCTTAATGTATTCCTCCTGCAGGACGTGGATAATGGCAGAACAGGTCTCTGGAATAATGAGCCCCAGAGCCTGGGGGGAGATGCCTGTCGTGAACTTGAGGTCCTGCAAGCTTCTCCCCGTCGCCAAGTAACGCAACGTGGCGACTAGCCTCTGCTCCGCACTGATGGCTTGCCGCATGCAGGTATTCTGCCTGGTAATATAAGGGGACAGCGAAGCCAACAGACGGTGAAAAATGGGGTCCGTCATCCGGAGATAATTCCTGAAATCATCAGGATTATTCTCACGGATCTCACGGAGCAAAGGCATATGCGAGAATTGGTCACGCTGGCGCAACCAATTCTTGGTCCATGAACTCCTCCTCACCCTGTTCATGGACCGGGCTCGGGCCAAGGTGTTAACCGCAACACCGAGCCCCTGCACAGCACGAACTCGTTCCCGAGTACGTCCACACTCCATGGCTTCAAAACGGTCGGCTGATCAAACAAACAACTTAACAGAACGCACTGAAGAACAGCAAGGCCTATGAAGAACGACCTGAAAAACAGGAACGAGCGGACCAGAACGGCCTGAGAACAGGTAGGAACTGATCCACACGCACTGAAAGCCAGATACAAACCTCACAAGCACAAACTGAACGGCAGAAGCGAACGAATTAAGCAGAAGTCTGAGAAGCGCGAATCGTCTCTAACCAAACGTCAACTAACACGCGATACACACGAGATCAGCTGACGGGGCCCAAAGGGTGTCGTTTGGGATCTCGAGCTTCCTTTTTCTAGTCCCGTCGTACGTGCGTACGTCATCGCGTGAACCGCCGGACTTTTTGCGTGATCGTGTGTGGTCAAGTCCGTTCGCTTTTTAGTCCAGCGTACCTAGCGGGAAAGTCCAGCGGATTGTCCGCTGGACTTAGGTCCGCCGGCAAAAGTCCGTACGTGTGTACGAGGCATTAGAAATGTCCTTGGAGTTTTCCAGTCAGGTCTCATGAGGTGCATACATGACCTACACCTATAGTAAGGGCTTTATTCAACTTTGGTCAAAGCTGCATAGCTTGTTTTAATGTACAGACAGGGTGGATATAAATCAATGATTTAAAAAAAAAATTAAAATTTGTTTTTATTTTTTTGATTTAAATACAATGTTTTGATTTTTATCAAATGTATTTTAATAAAATGCCTTTGGAGCAAAAATCTATCTAAAGATAGTTTTCTTTTTAAGATGCATTAATGATTTAGTTTATTCAGAGTGAAATGGAGCTTAGTTATGTAGCATAAGGCTGTATATTCGGCAATATTTAAATTTTTGGTAAACTCAATGAATCCATAGGTGTGCGCAGCGTATTGCATTAGGGTGTGCACCCCAAAGCTCAAACACACATGTATGTGTGTGTTAACATATATATGACCCGACACATTGATCTCCCTGCTGGCACAGTAAAAGAGAACTAAGTAAGCACTTTTTTTTTGGCATAAGAGGAAGATCTTTCCCATCTCCCTGCCTGCACACAAAGTGATAATGTTAATGCGCACCAGGTGATTAGGGTGTGCCCAGGCACACCCAGCACACTCTGTGCGCACACCTATGAATGAATCCAAGCTCTGCAAGCTTAGATAACATGCACTACATTGATGCATTGACATACTTTCACAGTAACCATGATATAAACCAAAGTTAAGAAATATTTCTTTATCCCATTATTGTGCAAATCTATGTACACTACAAACTTTATGATTGAATCAGTTCTGATTTTTACTAACGTGACAGCTTATTATTCTAAATAGGAAACTTTAATTTTGTTTGCAAATATTAACCACTTGCCAACCGCTGCAGCGATTTACTTTGGCAGAATGGCACGGGCAGACAAAAGGGCGTACCCGTACGTCCCTTTAAATTTGCCACCTAGCATGCCCGAAGGTTTCCGCGAACTGGATGTTCGCCGGTGGCCTCGCGACTGCGGTGAGAGGCAGAACAGCATTTCCCTGTTCTGCCTAGCAATATGACTGTCATCGGGAGCAGTGATCTCTGTCATGTTGTAGTGAGCCTATCTCCCCCACAGTTAGAACAGATCCAGGAAACACACTAAACCCCTTGATCGCCCCTAGTGTTTAACCTCTTCCCTGCCAGTATCATTTATACAGTAATGAGTGGCTATTTGTAGCTCTGATCACTGTATAAATGTCAATGGTCCAAAATAGTGTCAAAAGTGTCCGATCTATCTGCCATAATGTCGCAGTCCTGATAAAAATCGCAAATCGCCGCCATTACTAGTAAAAAAAAAAAAATATATAAAAAATGCCATAAATCTATCCCCTATTTTGTAGACACTATAACTTTTGCGCAAACCAAGCAATATACACTTATTGCGATTTTTTTTTACCAAAAATATGTAGAAGAATACATATCGGCCTAAACTGTGGAAGAAATTCGTTTTTTTAAATATATTTTTTGGGGATATTTATTATTTATTTTTGTTTATAGCGCAAAAAATAAAAACCACAGAAGTGATCAAATACCACCAAAAGAAAGCTCTATTTGTGGGAAAAAAAGGACATAGATTTTGTTTGGGTACAACGTCGCATTACCGTGCAATTGTCAGCTAAAGCAACGCAGTGCCGAATCGCAAAAAATGCTCTGGTCAGGAAGGGGGTAAATCCTTCCGGGGCTGATGTGGTTAAAATTTTTAACTACCAGCAAGAATAAGTCCTTACATTTAAAGATCACCTGTCATTTCAGATCCATCATGGCAGCGCCTGTTAGCGGGTATCCACTCACCTGCTGCCGCCACATCCCTCACCTTGTTGTGTCACTGCCGCATCACCAGCCATCCCACCTATTAAAGTCAATGGGACTGTCTGTGAGTCAACAGCGGGTCAGAAGAGCTGCAGCTGCAGGACGGAGATGACAGTTGCTCTTTAAAAATTATGATTTAAATCAAGCCTTTTTACTAGTGATTTATATCATGATTTAAATCAAATCCACCCTGTCTACAAATGTCCCTTATCTGCATAGGTAGGTTTTTGGTAAAGGTAAATGATGTCTTTCAACATCTACAAAGTACAGCAATCAGATTCAGTTCACATGGTCATCAGATTCAGGCAACCTGAGTTGATCGGTCAGGGCTGAAAATTATCGTATCTATCACAACACTGAGATGAATCTAATTAGGATACAGCAAGTGAAAATGTAGATGCAATTCATTATTTACGATCGTAGATTTCAGTAATTGATCAAAACCCCCCTCACTATTAGCAAACAAACAGGTTAACAAGTATAGATTGTTTGTTTTTATCATGAGACCTGATGCACGTGAGGCCACTATAACTGCTAAAGCCGGGTAAGCACTAAGTTTTTTTCCCTGCAACCCGCTGACAGCTCCGTTCAGGAGTCGCTGTACTAATCATGCAAGGTTTGTCCAGCGATCTCGCCCACTGAGCTGTTGTGTTCTGACAGCGGGATGCCCCCCCCCCCCCCAGAACACTCCAATCAGTGCTCTCTACCATTGGGAGTCCTTTGGCTGCTGGTTTTCCAGCATACATGTCCGACAGAAGTCGGCTGAATGGCCAGCTTCTGCAGACAGACCGACATACACATGGGCCAGAATGTCAGCCAATATTTTTTGTACCGGCAAATGTCTCCCGACATTCTACCCTTGTGTATGGGATTCAAGTCATAAGGAATTGGGCAACTTCGCTAAGCTCATAATTATCCAAACGAATGGGAAGAAAACTTCATAGGTCTACAAAGTCATCAAGCTTAACAAAGCTCTGAATCTCCTTTAACCACTTCCCGCCGGCAGGGTGTACATGGACGTCCTCTGGTTTCAGTGGTTATACTGGGATGATGCCTGCACCTACAGGCATCGACCGGGTATCAATTTTTTCAGACAGCGATTCTGAACAAGGCAAAAGTGATCTGAGTGGCTAATTAGCCAATTAATCACTTCTGTGGGTGGCGGAAGAGGGTCCCACCCCCCTCCCAGGTTCTCCGATCCCATTGCGGAGGTCAGGAGTGATGGTTGCCCTGTACAGAGAGAGAGGAACTGATGTCGTCCCCCTCTCTTTGTAGAAACCGGGAAACCGGGAGCGATGAGTAGTTTGTCACTTCCGGTTCCGCACCTTTGTTTACCTGGCCACCAGCAGCCAGGTAAGTAGCCGATCAGACTGATCTGTGTCTGATCGGCTACATGGGAGGCCAGAAAAGAGATTTGGGTTCTAATAGACCCCAAATCTCTCCATAAAGAGGACAGGTCACAGTCCATGCTATCACAAAGGATGGTGTTCATCCCTTGTGATAGCAATAATAATAATAAAAAAAAAGTGTAAAAAATTCAAAAAAAATTGTATAAAATAAATAAATATATATAAAAAATTTAAAATGCCTCTGTCCTTACGTGCAATTGCGAATGCATACGTTACTCCTGCACGCAAATGTAAACAGTGGTTAAACCATACACGTGAGGTATTATTGCAAGCGTCACAGCGAGAGCAATAATTCTAGGACCAGACCTCCTGTGCAACTCTAAACTGGTAACCTGTAAAGGCATTTAAGGCTGGGCTCACACCATTGCAAATAAGATTGCAGAATCTCCGCATCCAATTCGCAATAGCAGGAAATTTTCTCTACGGAGCCGGATCACATAACTCCACAGCTGTGCGTCTTTTTGTCCATTTCAGGTCCGAATTTAGCCTGAAATTCGGGCTGAAATCAGACCTGAACCTGTGAACCAGCATGCACCAGACCAATGCTGTGAGCCGCATGCAGCTCATATGTGAACCGAGCCTGAAACATCACCTATGGAGAATTTTAAGCACCATCGTTTGCCGCCATTCCACAGGCAGATGCAATTTTAAAGCGTGACGTGTTAGGTATTAATTTACTTGGTGTTAAATCATCTTTCACATTATGCAAAAAAATTGGGCTAACTTTAGTGATTTGTTTATTTTAATTCATGAATGTTTTTTCCCAAAAAAATTGTGTTTGAAAAACAGCTGCACAAATACCATGTGACATAAAAAAATTGCAACACCCACAATTTTAGTCTATTGGGTCGCTGCTAAAAAAAAAATATATATAATTGTTGGGAGTTTTAAATTATTTTCTAGCAAAAAAAGTAGACTTTTACATGTAAGAGCGAAGTGTCAGAAATGGCCTGGGTGGCAAGTGGTTAAAAATCAAGAGCTTTAGACCCCTTTAACACAGTCACCCTTTCGCGGTATAGCGCCGCTCGTTTTAACTGCGCTTTACAGCTGTTTAGGTGGTGCTTTTCGGCTGCGCTTTTAACCCCCCCCCCCCCTCCAAAAAAGGGGGTTTTCATTAGCTTCCGAATTGCTGTCAATTTATTGCAATGGGCAGGGGCTTTTGGGAGCGCTGTATACAATGCTCCCAAACCACCCCAAAGATGCTGCTTGCAGGACTTTTCCTATAAAGCACCCATTGTAATGAATGGGAGGCAGTTTTCAGGCGCTATTTCTAGCACTAAAATTGCCTCAGAGTGAAAGGGGTCTCCTATGATTTGCTGAGTTGATACAGTTTCTTTTACCCCCTCCCCGTTGGCCCCAGCGCTATTTCGTACAATCCTAATGAACTGTAATGCAATGTAATGTAATGATTACTTTATCCGCCTTGCCATCCTCTACCTCAGGACACACGTGGCTAAAAGGCAGCTGCTGATTGGCCCTCGGCCTTTCATTCCCCGCTCCTATTGGTCGCTCCGCCCTAGTAGCGAGGCCGCCATCTTGGAGAGGGCATGGAGGAGAGAGGGTGACTTTCTCACCGGCGCTCGGCCTGGACTGCAAGTAAGGAGCTCAGACAGGGGTGCCAGGGCTCCGCTCTCCGCGGCGGGTGTGAATGGGGCTTGTAGGACGGCTATAGGGAGCTGCGGAGGGCAGCGAAAGGTGAAGTCCGGGAGGGAGTTAATAAGGCGGCCGCTCATTGGACGTTGGGGAGTGCCCGAGTCAGTATGAAGGCACATGAATAGGCGGAGGGGGAGGGGAGAGAGAAGAGCAGACACAACACATTTGTGCTGTGCCCTCAGACAGGCTTCTTCTGGGGGGCAGAGAGAGGAGAGACTCCTGAGACAGAGACACCAAAAGGGGCGGGAGGGAATGTCATAGAACTGGTGTTGATATGTGATCAGTGTAGGTATAGACAGCAAACACTGACATCATTGTACACAAGCAGACAGTCATGTGTGCAGCAGCCAGGTCACGTGTCCATGGGACATCAGCAGGCTGAGATGTCATTTCTATTGTAGATTATAAACTATTTGTATGGCTCTTTTCACAGGGGCCTTGTCTGTTGTGATCAGCAGGAGATCTGTGGACACATCCTCTGCTCAATCAGAGCTGGATGGAAAGGATGGCACTTGTGCCTGTTCACTTTTTTCCTCCTTTACAAGATGTGAAGCCTAATGGACCCATGTTAGGTCTAGGGGTGGGTGCATTTAAATGGACATCATTTTACCTACAATCTGTTATGCTTTGTTTTAAAAAAAAAAAAAACTTTGAAAGTGTGAAAACTGTTTTTTTTTTTTTTTTTTTTTTTCCTACCTAGATGGACTTGAAGGCAATTGGATGTATGGTTATCAGATCAGGTCAGCCTGATAGTTTTTCTGGTGGACCTGATTGGAAGCTCCATGCAAGTCTTAAGTCCAGAAAAAGACTACGTCCTTTTCTATTTTTTATTTTTTTGTGGCCTCAAGCCCTCTTTGACACAAGCGTTTACACCAAGTTTCAAAAGCAGGGATCAGCAGCTGGTATGACAGGTGTGTGCAAATAGTGGCGGCTCCTCAGGAATGACAGCTGACAGCAGCTGTCACTGTTCACATGTAGCTACTCACCAAGCAGATACTACCGGTTAGGGACGGATGTCCCAGCCTGGACACAGTCACAAGTACATGGTGTGCAGCTACAAGCAAACAGTGATGCTCGCTATTAGCTTGTTATTACTTTATGCACGCTTAGCAGCTGCCGATGTTCGCATACACCTGTCATTTATGAAGGAGGTAGTGAAGGTTTGTTTACATCCACCAGCCCATAGATCCAACACAGGTCCATTGTCAAAATGCAACAGGCAGGGATGTCACAAAAGCTACATCTGTCCTGTTCTACTCTAAGGCTCGATTCACATCAATGCATTTTGCTTTTGCAGTGCTTGCCGCGTTTTTACCACGATTTTGCCGTGATTTGCGTTTTTCTATTTTTTTTTTTTTTTTACACTGTGGTTGCTTAGCAACCAGCTATATACAGTGTACAAAAAAAACCGCAAAACGCGGTACTTGCGTTTTGGATGAGGGTCCATTGACTTCTATTACATGCAAAACGCTGCATTTTGCATGAAAAAGAGTCCCCGACCCTTTCCAAAAATGCAGAGGAACAAAAATGCATTGATGTGAACATGTTCCATAGGAACCCATGGTAAAAAATTTCCCTGCATTTCTGCAAAATGCAAAATGCACCAAAAAACGCGCTAGTGTGAATGGAGCCTAAATGCACACAGATCCCATTCTGAATGGAGCAGAGCACACCTGCGTGCAAGCAGGGCTGGTGCAAGGATTTTTGACACCCTAGGCAGTGATGGCAAACTTTGGCACCCAGATGTTTTGGAACTACATTTGCCTTGATGCTCAACTACACTGCAGAGTGCATGAGCATCATGGGAAATGTAGTTCCAAAACATCTGGGGTGCCAAGGTTTGCCATCACTGCCCTAGGCGAAACCCCTGACTACACCCCCTTTCCCCTGCCCATGTATACCCCACTTTTTAATGAAGCGCCCATCAAATGCAGCCTCACCAGCACCCATCAAATGCAGCCTACCAGTGCCCAATGTTTGCTTGCTTCCATTCATTCAGGGGTCGGGATACAGACACAGTCCACCGCCATCGCTGCACCTCTGACACTATGTGCGAACTGCTGATGCTGAGACTTAGTTGCTTGCTGCAGAGAGAAGAGAGTAGGAACATCAGTGGCCGGGCACCCCTAGCCACTTCAGCCCCGGACCAATTTGCAGCCAAAGGACCAGGCCCCTTTTTGCGATTTGGCACTGCGTCGCTTTAACTGACAATTGCGTGGTCGTGCGCTCCCAAACAAAATTGGCATCCTTTTTTCCCACAAATAGAGCTTTCTTTTGGTGGTATTTGATCGCCCCTGTGGTTTTTATTTTTTGCGCTATAAACAAAAATAAAGCGACAATTTTGAAAAAAAATGCAATATTTTTACTTTTTGCTATAATAAATATCCCCAAAAAATATATAAAAAAAACATTTTTTTTCCTCAGTTTAGGCCGAAACGTATTCTTCTACATATTTTTTGGTAAAAAAAAATCGCAATTAGTGATTATTGATTGGTTTGCGCAAAAGTTATAGCGTTTACAAAATAGGGGATAGTTTTATAGCATCTTTATTAATATTTTTTTTTTTTACTAGTAATGGCAGCGATCAGCGATTTTTATTGTGACTGCGACATTATGGCGGACACATTGGACATTTTTGACACATTTTTGGGACCACTGTCATTTTTACAGCAATCAATGCTATTTAAATGCATTGATTCCTGTATAAATGACACTGGCAGTGAAAGAGTTAACCACTAGGGGGCGGGGAGGGGTTAGGTCTGTGACGTGTGTTTTTTTTTTTTTTTACAGTAGGGGGCGTGGCTGACGTTTGATGTCACTGATCGGCTTTCCCGATGACAGGGAACAGCCGATCAGTGACAGGCAGTGTAGGAAGCGCGGGGAGAGGTTTGTTTACACAGACCTCTCCCCGTTCTTCAGCTCTGTGACCCGATCGCGGGACACCAACGGCGATCGGGTCCGCTGGTCCTGCGGCCGTGGTCACGGAGCTCCCGGCGGCGGCGCACGAACCACGGCTGGGCAATTTAAAGGGGATGTACCTGTACGTGCTTTTGCCCAGCCGTGCCATTCTGCCAACATAAATGTGCAGGAGGCGGTCAGGAAGCGGCTAGGCAGCAGTGCACCCTAGGCGGCCACCTAGTTTGCCTAAGGGAATGAACCAGCCCTGTGTGCAAGAATCCTAAACAACAGAACTTTCCACAGTGTTAACTACCTCAATACTGGGTCCTTTCACCCCCTTCCTTCCCAGACCAATTTTCAGCTTTCAGCGCTCACACTTTGAATAAGAATTGCCTGATCATGCAACACTGTACCCAAATGAAATTGTTAGCATTTCTTTCACACAAATAGAGCTTTATTTTGGTGTTATTTAATCACCATAGGGTTATTATTTTATAAAAACATATAAAATGTTGAAAAAAAATAAAATCACTTTTCTTAGTTTCTGTTTTAAAATTTAGCAAATAAATAATTTTCTCCATCAATATTGACCAAAAATTATACTGCTACATTTCTTTGGTAAAAATAACCCAAATCAGTGCATATTATTTGGTCTGTGTGAAAGTTATAAGCCTCATACACACAGTATGATTGTTGGCCAACCGAGCGTCTGATTTTTGTCAAAAGGGCGTGTGCCAGGATTCTCGTCTTGCAGACTAGCGGTACACAATTGTGGCGTGCCACAAACACAAACATTGTGACGTAGTACAAGGAATTTCAGCTCTTAAACGCCACCTTTTGGGCCCCTTCTGCTAATTTTGTGTTTGGTGAGCATTGATTCCGAGCATGCGTGTTTGTACTTTCGACTTTTGTGTGACGCTCCTTGTGTACCGACCATACAAAAAATCTGATGTCAAACCGTTGTCCGCTGAAAATTTACTAGCCTGTCATCCAACATTTGTTGGCCGAAAGTTGGACAACAGTTGGCAAATGGAGCGTACTAACTTTAAGAATTTAGGCACCACAGTCTGTCTACAATCTTCTGCCAACAATCGTACGGTGTGTACGAGGCTTTAAAATCTACAAGCTATGGTAGCAATCACTGAAAATTGATCACACCTGATGTACCGACTGCCTTTTTTTTAATTTATTTTTTGTAGGGATTAACAACACTTTAAGAAAAAGACAAAACAAAATGACTCAACTCCAGCTAAAACACTTTAATAATATGCAGCCACAGGGCTTTCCTTTCTTTTGGGAAAAACTTTGTGTTAAAAAAAATGTGTGTTGTAAGCACCCCTGGAAGTGTTATGTGATTTGTCCAAATTGTGCAACTGTCAGTTTTCCTGTGATTATTGCAGAATTAAACTTTTTTTTTTTTTTCCCCCTTACATTAGCCCTCAGGAGGTGTTAGCCATAATGTACTAGTATACACAGCATATTAACATGTTATGGCAGACTTACCTGGCAAACAATCCCCTGACAGTGCTGCACTGTCAGCACCATTACTGGTCATGGGCGCTTCCATCTTCACCTGTTCTTTCTTCTGGGTTCGGATTCTTCGGCTGTTTGGCCAGGTTGCAATGATGTCACTCCCGCACATGTGCAGGGGAGTCCCATCACAGTATAGAGAGGTGCCGTAACTGTATTCTAAGGATTTTGACTGAATTAACTGCTTACCGACTGCCGCACACAGATATACGTCGGCAGAATGGCACAGGTAGGCAAATAGGCGTACAGGTACGTCCCTTTAAATTTGCTGCCTTTCGGGTGCGCAGGCCGCGGGAGCATGCCCGCGGGTCCCATGAACTCCATATTCTCCGGCGGCCCGTGATTGCAGTGTGGAGAGGTAGAACGGGGAGATGCCTATGTAAACAAGGCATTTCTCCGTTCTGCCTTGTGTTATGACAGAGATCTTCTGCTCCGAGTCATCGGGAGCAGTGATCGCTGTTATGTTCTAGGTAGCCCCTCCCCACCACAGTAAGAATCACTTCCTAGGACACACTTAACCTCTTCATCGACCCCTAGTGGTTAACCCCTTCCCTGCCAGTGTCATATACACAGTAATCAGTGAATTTTTATAGCACTGATCGCTGTATAAATGACAGTAGTCCCAAAATAGTGTCTGATGTGTCCGCCATAATTTCGCAGTCAGGATAAAACTCGCAGATCACCGCCATTACTAATAAAAAAAAATGTAATAATGAAAATGCCATAAATCTACTCCCTATTTTGTAGACACTATTTTGCGCAAACCAATCAATATACGCTTATTGCGATTTTTATTTATTTATTTCTGTTAGTATTTTTTACCAAAAATATGTAGAAGAATACATATTGGCCTAAACTGAGGAAAAAAAATTGTATTGTATACATTTTTGGGGGATATTTATTATAGCAAAAAAAATTTAAAAGTAAAAAATATTGCTTTTTTTTTCAAAATTGTCTGTCTTTTTTTGTTTATAGCGCAAAAAATAAAAACCGCAGAGGTGTTCAAATACCACCAAAAGAAAGCTCTATTTGTCAATTTTGTTTGGATACAACGTTGCACGACCACGCAATTGTCAGTTAAATTTACGCAGTGCCAAATCGCAAAAAGTGCTCTGGTCAGGAAGGGGGTAAAATCTTCCATGGCTGAAGTGGTTAAGGATGTGGAATTCCCTTCCACAAGCAGTGGTATCACCAGGGGGGCGTCGATAATTTAAAAAAACTGTTAGATTGGCACCTTAACGGCCACAACATACAGGGACTATACGATGTAACACACACACACACACACACACACACACACACACACACACACACACACACACACACACACACACACACACACACACACACACACACGATGGACTGGTGTCACCAACTATGTAACTATTCTGAGCTGTGCATGCGTGGCTCAGCGTCCATAAATGCAGACGGGCAGAAAGAAGAATTATTGACAGAAGAGACCAATAAGGCACTTGTGCTGCAGTGCTCATGTGTGACAACGGGGACTTTTAGTTGTATAGAAGTACCCCCTTTTTTTTTTTTTGATCAAGTGATCGCTTCACATACCTTCTTAAAGTGGACCTTCATTCATTTTTTTTAAACTTCCTTCTATTAAATCTTCTGCCCTTTGTTGTTTTAACTTTGGATAGTAAAATAACATTTCTGACAGTAAATGCCTTATACAGCCCACTTCCTGTTTCTTGTCCGGTAAAAAGCCTAGTATTATGACATCACACACAGCTCTCTCACTCTCGTGAGAGTTTGCCAGGAAGGGAGGGGAATGAGTCATAAGAGGGCCAATGAAAGCTGCAGGTGTGCCTTTGCGTAAATCCAGGCAGCAGCTTCAGCTGCCCACAGTTAAAATGATTGCAGTCAGACTCAGTGGAGGGAGATTTCTGCAGCATATTTGGCAAGTACAGAATCACAGCATATATAAAATAATATGCAAAGTGGTTGGAGGGAAGCTTCAGAGTGGCAAAGATGTGTTTTTTACAAATTATGTGAGCAGACCGCAATTTCTCTTTAACCACTTGCTTACTGGGCACTTAAACCCCCCTCCTGCCTAGACCAATTTTCAGCTTTCGGTGCTCTCACACTTTGAATGACAATTACTCAGTCATGTAACACTGTACCCAAATACATTTTTTGTCCTTTTTTTCATACAAATAGAGCTTTCTTTTGGTGGTATTTGATCACCTCTGGGTTTTTTATTTTTTGCACTATAAATGAAAAAAAGACAGCAAATTTTGAAAAAAACTAATTTTTCTTAGTTTGTGTGATAACATTTTGCAAATTATACATTTTTCTTCATAAATTTTGGCCACAATTTATACTGCTATATATCTTTGGTAAAAATAACCCAAATTAGTGGATATTTGGTCTATGTGAAAGTTAGAGTCTACAAGCTGTGGTGCGAATCATAAAAAATTTATCACACCTGATGTACTGGTAGCCATCTCATTTCTTGCCACCCTAACAAGCCAAGAAAGTACAAATACCCCCCAAATGACCCCGTTTTTTGAAAGTAGACATTCCAAGGTATTTAGTAAGATGCATGGTGAGGTTTTTGATATTGTCATTTTTTTCCCACAATTCTTTGCAAAATTAAGATTTTTTATTTGTTCCCACAAAACTTTCATTGTAATGGGTATTTCTCTCACGTGGCATGTGTATACCACAATTGATGCCCCAAAATACATTCTGCTACTCCTCCTGAGCATTACGATACCACATGTGTGAGACTTTTACACAGCCTGGCCACATACAGAGGTCCAATATTGAAATCGCACCATCAGGCTTTCTAGGAGCATAAATTACACATCTCATTTCTCAATCACCTATTACAATTTTGAAGGCCCTGGAGCACCAGGACAATGGAAATGCCCACAAAGTGACCCAATTTTGGAAAGCAAACACACCAGCGTATAATCTATGAGGCATAATGAGTCTTTTGAACGGTTCATTTTTTTTCCAGAAGTTTTTGGAAAATGTGGGAAAAAAATGAAAACGCATTTTGTTTACACAAAGTTGTCCATTTATAAGGTATTTCCAACACATAGCATGTACATAGCAAAAATGACACCCCAAAATACATTCTGCTACTCCTGAGTATGGCGATACCAAATGTGTGAGACTTTTACACAGCCTGGCCACATACAGAGGCCCAACATGCAAGGAACACCATCAGGTGTTCCAGGGACACATAGCATGCACATACTAAGAATTGCACCCCAAAATACATTCTGCTGAGCAAAGAGTAAACAAAAGATTATCTGTGGTTTTAGTAGCGCAGTTTTCCACAGGAGGATAGCACTGGTCCAGGCAGCAGGCAGGGACTTGGTCAGCAAAAGCGAATACAATTTTCCAGGCAACAGGCAGGAATACTGTCCATAGTCAATACAGGCAGCAAGCAGGGATACTGTCCATATACAGTCCAGGGTCAGTGCAGGCAGAGATTGTCAGCCGTGCCAAAATATTGGTCCTGGTAGTAGGCAGGAACATGGTCCATCCATGTGGTGTGGTCAGCTTATGCGGCAGGCAGAGGCATGATGGCATAAGTCCTACAGGCAGCAGAAGGGCCTTGTTCAGGACAGAATGTGGGACAGGGGTAGAGGCTTCTCCCACCCAAATCACTTTGAAGCCTCCAAGTCTCCAGACCCTAATCTAGGAATGAGAAAACAAATGAAATCGTTTCTTTATCCAGAAAAACAATTCTGGAGCCCCTCACATATGTGAGACCCCTGTGTTATGAACCCCACTAGTCCACTGGCAGGGTACAAGAGGCAGGCAAAAGGCATGGTCAAACAGTCCAGGGTCAGTTCCAGATCAGGCAGAGGTATGTACAGAATCGCTAGGCAGAAGCGTGGTCGAATAACAGTCCAGGGTCAGTTCCAGATCAGGCAGAGGTATGTACAGAATCGGTAGGCAGAAGCGTGGTCGAATAACAAGCCAGGGTCAGTTACAGCGCAAGCTGAGGCATACGGGGTGTGAAGGTAAATGGCAGGAAGTGAGGGTTATGTTTACCATACTTCACTAATAATTCAGTGAAGTATGGTAATGGCGGAAACTGTCAACTATGCAGAGGCCTGGTTGGGAAGGACATTGGGCACAATGATAAGTGGTGTCTCTTCTCAATCCTTGTTTGGAGCACACCCGGCATTTTTTCTGACGTTTTTGGCCTGTTGGTCTGGGAGGAATTTTATCGAGAAAGTGGCGTTCAGAGAGTCTGCTAATCACATTGGATCGAATGTTTTTGGTGGGCCGTTCGGGTATATAAGGGCAGTGGTGATTTCCTCCTGGTAGCCAAGGAAGGGTTTGGGTCTTTCAGTGGAGTTGCGATAGATTACATAGGTGTTGTATATGGCCAAATTAAAGAAATAAATTGAAACTTTTTTTATACCACTGGTATTTTTTTCTTGTGGAAAGGTAGGGTTCGAGCATCTGGTCGTTGAAGTCAACACCCACCTTTTTGTTTGTGGTTGTTTTATAATGCTATTTTTTTCTCCACGTGCATTAGTGGAGGTAGTCTAGTTTCATCTTAGTTGGAGTGGGAGGGGTTTTTCTTGCTTGTGTTTCCTGTAGAGGGAAGAACCAATCATCTCTCAGGTTGCAGTCCTGAATTTTCCTAGAAAAAACATTACTGGACTAATCGGGAATATATAACTGTGTTTTCTTTAGACATGGATGATCCCTTCGATGGCACAGAGGTAACTGTGGAGTCTGAGGAAATGGAAGGAAACTATGTGCCTGTCAAGCCACCTGTTAAAAAGAAGAAATACAGAGGATGTACGGAGCAGAGAGATTCCATGAAGAAACCCAGGTTAGGGCTTTATATCACATGAGATAAAGAAGAGTGTCTTGTATCTTGTTGCCACAGGCATTGGAGAATTTGGCAAATTTATGCATCTTACACAGACCCAGTAATACCTGGAAATGGAGTGAGAGCAAGACAGGTGTGGGAATTGTAGATAAAGAGTGGGCCAGAGTCTGGGCAGGTGTATGTGGCTCATAAGTGCTGAACTGGCTGAGGATGTGGTAGGTGGATCACATTCATATTCAAAGAAACAAGCCAAGATAGAGACAGTTGAATACAGATTTAGACAGTCTAGAGCAGCGGTCTCTAACTGTCAGTCCGGTACCGGACCAAGTAACATCCTGTGCGTACTGCGGCCATGCCACTGCCAAAGCTGGGAATCTTCTCCCGGCTTCCTGCCCGGCCACCAATGTCATCCTCACAGTGGGCGGTGGTGGGAGAAGCTGGAGATCGGGACATGGGGGTGGGAGCTGCCCATGTTATGTTAACAAGCAGGTGATTACCTGGCTTGTTAATATGAAAAGCCTCCCACTCCTCAGTCCCAATCCCCCGCCCGCTGAGAGGATGACATAGGTGGCCGGTCTGGAGGCCCAGGTGAGGACCCTCCAGGATGATTAATGCCTCTGCCCTGCCAAAGGTACCATAGGATTGTGCAGGGGAGGGCTGCATTAAAAGGAGCTCTGTGTTGTGTTAAGGGAGTGTAAAGGGGTGCTGTGTTGTGAAGGGGAACTTAGGACACTGTGGGACTGCTGTAAAGGGGACTACGATGTGAAAGGTACGCTGAAGATGATGTATGGGGGACCATGATGTGTTATATTGCTAACAAACAAATTTTGCTGACTGGACAGCCGTAAATTTTAATTCAAGACCTCTGCTCTAGAGAAAAAAGTCCAGGGTCAGAAGCCAGAGGTCAGCTAAAGGGAGAGACAAAATAGGTGTGTGTTATAAGTGCATTACAACAGTAGGTCAGAGATTTGAAGGTATTATTAAAGACTGTCCAGCACTTAGCATGTCTATGAACGTTCATAAGCCTAGAGTGTGTGTGTGTGTGTGTGTGTGTGTGTGTGTGTGTGTGTGTTACAGCTGAAGCATTGAGTGTTGTCCTGTGTATAGCAGCCAATTGCCTGTTAGGGAATTCTTTAGCCTTTATTTCTGATAGCAACATGGATATGTTTTAATGAAAATTGTAGCAAAGAAATGTGACAGCATAGCCTATAACAGTACTGTTTATGAATTGTAGCTGTGCATCTTAGCAATGATTATTTAAAGCCCTCCCACTCAGACTATCTTGTCCTATTAGAGGCAAACTGCCACACTGCCTGTGCTTTATGTAATGTGTGGAAAAAGTCCCATTATGCTGATCAAAAAATTAAAAACTGTGTCCTGCTTTGCAAATGTACACAAAATGCAGTAGCTCACCCCAATCTAGTAGTAAGTAGAGTTTTTTTTTTTTTTGCAGGGTAACTTCACCTTTACAGAAAAATCAGTAAGGGGAACTTACACAGGACCCCCTCCTCACCCCCCAGTCCTGCTGACCTGGATTACGGTGGTCTCCTGTTCTGAGCCATGGTATAGCTGCCTCAGGGGTCAGTTGCTTAGAAATCCCCACAGCCGAATCTCCAAAACGTACCCTGTCAGGAGAGGTACGTTTTTGGAGCACTCTTATTGGTCGGCGACAACCAATCGGAACCTGCGTAGCCCGCCCTGTCAGTGGGGAAGAAGACGCGTGAATGCAGAGGGTATTTCTAAGCCCGGATCCCAGACACAGCTATACCGGGGCTCAGAACAGGCGATTGCTGTGTAACAGGACAGCCTGGGGGGGGAGGGGGGGTCCTGTGTAAGTTCACCATACAGATTTTTCTGTAAAGGTGAACTTACACTTTAAGGATAAGTTCACCTTTGTAAACAAAAAAAAAATGTAATAAATGCACATCTTTATGCAGGTAAAAAAAAGTGCACTTTTTTTTTATTTTTGCACCCCGTGATCAGCAGTTCATGGGTGCAATGCAGGGCTCTTGCAGACTGCCATGTAAGTTGTCTGCTTGTACCTCATACGGGCAGGCAGTTGCACAGTGACAGGAAGCACCAATGAACTACCTAGATTGCTACAAGCTGACAGCCACAAAGTTATTTGCAGTCTCCCCCACCGCTGTCACAAGGGTGTAGGGGCTGCTGCAACAATAACATGTTGCACCCTGAATATTGTTTACAAAATGTGAACTTATCCTTTAAAGTGGAAGGTAAGTCTAAACCTAACTAAGCTATCTACCCTGTAAATGGAAAGATGCCTATACTTTACCTATTCTGAAGTCACTCTGGACCGGTCACATGACCTCTCCAGAGGCTGACATTGGTAAAGAGGAGAGATCGCTGACAATCGCTGCAGAGCCTGGGCGATAATGTTAATCAGACTTAATATGGGGTATCCCTCCTCTACACTGAAGTCGTTACCGGAACCTAATCGTGTGACCGGAACAGAACAAGAATAGGGAAGTAGAGGCATTTTTCCTTTTACAGGGAAAATGGAATGGGCTTAGAATGGGGTGGTAGTAAGTAATTTTAAGCTTAATTAGGTTTTGATTTACCTTAAACATTAACAAAGGTTGGGACCTCAATGCAATAATGTCTCGCACACTCCAAGATCCTCAGTTTACCTGCATGATCTGTTATATTAATTCATGTGATGTAACTTTAACAAAATGACCAAACAGGCTTAAAGTTTTATTAGTTTTATTGTCATTTTGCTTTAAAGCATACCTGTCATCACCCAAAAGATACTGAACAGGCTTCAACATTAAAATGCAGGCACCTTGCAGTGCAATGCACATCTTTTGGATACTTTCCCATGGTTCAGGTGACCCAAATTCCAGTAAACTATAACATGCAAAATCCAACACTTGACGATAATGTGAAGAGCTTATTTTCCTTCTCCTTGGCCAATAAGACTACCTATGATAATGATGGACCAGTAACCGTTTAGGAGGAGGCAAGCAAGCTCTTGACACTCTCGGGAAGTATCAAACTTTCCGTGTTACAGCTCCCTGGGATTCATACCACCATGCATCTCTTCCACCTGTGTCTATATAATATGCTGTAAAGCATGCTATTCCTGCATTGTAGTACTATAAACTGGTTAGTGCAATTTGGGTAATGACAAGTTTACTTTGAATGTTTGTAAAACAAAAGACACCTTTATTAAGTAAATTTAAGCACCTTCTCATGTTTCAGGTCAGCCTATTTGCTTTACTACTATGATATCTACCTCAAAGTCCAGCAAGAGGTACCTCATCTTCCCCAGTCCGAAATCAACAAGAAGATCAGTGAGAGCTGGAAACTACTGAGTGTGGCAGAGAAGAGCTATTACCTGGAGAGAGCCAAGTTAGAGAAGGAGGGTCTAGATCCTGTACGTGTACTGCAGCTTATAGGAGCTTTATAAGAACTATGACTTGAAATAGATTCATACTTTATGTATAGCAAATATTGCAGTCTTTGTGTTGTATTTTGGATATTGTATAATTCTGTATATTGGAAGATTTTTGAGCAGAAAACTATATATATCTCAGAAAACAATATTTCTTTAATGAGGGGCGCAGGAAGTATTTAACCTTTTGGGTTTTACTGCTGTCTACAGGAGTATTGGATGCTGGAAAACAAATCTGTAGGCCAGCACAAACGAACCCCTCATAATACTAGCATGCCTTGTTTTTTGCTAGTGGCCTAGAAGGATGGATCTCTTTATTCCCCTCTTTTCTGCTGTGTTAGACTAACCTAATTTTTGCTAGAACCTTTTTTTATTTTTCATGTATTTAAACTTCGCTACATTGCTGCTGGGGTTTTATCCCCTGTTGCAGCTATCCAATGAGATCATCCTGGCTTTTGAAGTACCGCATCTGAAGCCTGCTGGACTGGACATTGGGGAGTAGCCTTGAAGTGACTTTTGTGCACTCGGTAGTAGTGAGCTTTCCAGACTTGGTGCTGGTAAAAGTTAGCTGCGGTGTACTTTCTAGGTCCAGTGCCACTGTCATTGCCTCAGTCCTTGTCTTGTCTCACTTAATGAGAAGGCAGGTCATGCCAAGCATCGGGAGCTTATCTAATTTGTATAAGTTCCTGGGCATTATTTCCCACTTCCTGCCTGAGTTAATGCTATGGAACTGAGCACTGCCATCATCTGCTGGGAGAAGTGTCACGCCCATGCTCTCCTTCACACCATACAAAAATGATAAAGCATCTCCTCACACTGTTCCTGCTTACAAAAAGCCCCATGGAAATTTGACTTTTATTCTGTTCCTACTGCCTGTCTACAGTGAATTTGGTCATTTCTGACCATCTAATCCTCACCTGCTACGAGCTGTCTGGATTTCATAAGTACTTGAGGACTTGCCTCTTACCCTGAGCCTATGAGTTGCCTTACCACCATGCAGTCACAGCACCTCTGGTTCTGGACACAGAGGACAATCCCACTATCGACTGCACCCAGCTCACTCTCTACTAACCGCTTTGGGGGGGGGGGGGGGGGCTTGCAGCGTACCTGCTAACGGTTCCAACATCTGCAGTCTGCAGTCATGTTGCCATCTTCTGGCAGAGTGCATCCCATCTTTGAAGTTTCCATTGGCTCCCATCAGGTGTGGCTAGATCCTCTGCTGTTTTGACTAAGGCATTTACCACAGTCATGCAAGACTGATCAAAACCACCCAGTTATCTGCAAACTGTAGAGGTCACAAGCAAAATACTCCCTTTGCATTCTTTTTTCCAACTATTTATTTATGGAAATTGGAAGCATCTTGTGTTTATTAGCATCTGTTTTGTAAGGGTTTTTAAAAAAAGGATTTTCTTGCTTTGATTCTGGATGTGTCCCATTTTAACAAGGCACATACCATTCTAATAAGCTGTTAGAAGCCCTTCCTAAATCTTCTCACTGGCGGATCCTGCCCTACAACTGATTCTGGCGGAAACTTTTTTTTTTATACCACGTTTGACTGGCCAAAAAACTTCTGACCTCTCATCTTATCTTTTGCATGTGTCTCATGTTGGTACATATGCATAGGGCATGAATTGTGGAACCCTTGTGCAAGAAGCTTTTGATTTGCATAGCCTTTAAGGAACATTGGGGGTTATTTAATAAAGGCAAATCCACTTTGCACTTCAAGTGCACTTGGAAGTGCAGTCACTGTAAATCTGAGGGGGACATGCCAGGAAAATAAAAAAAAGCATTTTAGCTTGCACATGATTGGATGATAAAATCAGCAGAGCTTCCCCTCATTTCAGATTTACAGCGACTGCACTTCCAAATGCACTTTCAGTGGACTTGCAAGTGCACTTGCAGTGCAAAGTGGATTTGCCTTTCATAATAACCCCCAATGTGTTCAGACCTGCTTTTAGATAACATCATCAAGGATGCTACTGGTAGTAGAAGCATCCATTATCCTCAGAGGAAGAAGCCTAAAGCCCCGTACACAGGCCGAATGTCGGAAAACAGCCGGTCTAAAAAAAAAAAAAAAGTTTTTCCTGTGTGTATGTCAGTCTCTCCAACAGAAGCCGTTCGGCCGGCTTCTGTCGGACGGATGCGCATGTTGGAAAACTGACGATTTTCCTGCCGATTAGCGCTCTCGATGACGGAGAGCGCTGGTCAGAGTGTTTTGGCGGGGGTGGGCAGTCCCCCTGTCGGAACACAACAGCTCAGCGGGGGAGATTGCTGAACTAACCTTGCATGGTTAGTACAGCGGCTACGACCGGAGCTGTCAGTTTTTTTTTTTTTTTTTTTTTTTTTTTAGGCAACTCAGCAGGTTGCAAGGAAAGACTGTTGGTGTGTTCCCAGCTTTAGGAACATACTGTGATGTAATCTTTCTGAATTTAAAGAAACAGCCCTTTAATTTGTCGACTCCCTCAACTTCCTTCTCAAGACCCTCCATACTTGGCTCCCCATCCATCTGCAAGGTCAGCTAAATTTTTAGACAAGCCATCTGCTGGAAAGGGGAGGGAGAAGGGGGGACAGACCATTTACATCCCAGACACTATCGGTATAAGAAGTGCTATCCCTGGGATAAGAACTGGAGTTTGACTTCCTGCAGCCCTGCTCTGTTTGATACCTGCAACCTTTTTCTGTCGCCCTACAGACTAGCAGATTTTCATTAAGCCCTCGGGGGTCTTCCGGATCAAGGTGTCATTGCCCACGTTCCAGTAGAGCAACAGTTTTCATGGGTTTTACTCAGACCTTTTCACTGTTTGCAGAACCGAAAGAGGACATTCCCCAACCTTGGAACGCGAGGCTCTGAATGACTTCATGTTCCTAAATTTAAAACCCATCAGTGATTATTATGTTTTGTTGTAGGGTCCCTGCCTTACCAGTTCATTGCCCTGCCCTTGGGCCTCTCATCTGTACCTTGGGTATTCACTAAGGTTCTGGCCCCAGTATTAAAGTTGCACTTTCATGATATCCCCATTGTGAGATACTTAGACAACCCTCTGTTAAAGGAACAATCTGCGAGGGCTCTGTTGAATAACATCTCTCTGATTGTCCAGATAATACAGTGTCTTTGGTGGATCCCGGACCTTCAAATATACTCATTCAGACCAACTCATCGCTTGGAATATCTGGTCTAGTTCTGGACACATCTCAGACATAAGTGTCTCCCCCACAGGAGAAACTTTAGACCCTCATCTCTGTTATGAACTCTCCCGTCCAGAAACCATCTGACTATCCACGTTTGCATGAATCCTAGACCTGATGGTAGCCTTCTTTGAGCCATCAAGGCAGTTCCCTTTGCCCAGTTTCATCTTCAATGCAACATCCTGTCTTCCTGGGACAAGTGAGTTGTAGCTGTTTATAACAATGAGCATGTAACCAGAGTGTAGTCACCATTCCGCCGAATAGGAGATCGCCAGTGCAGGTTACACGGCTGCGCTGTTTACTCCTGGTTGTCTCTCGCTGACTGTGACATGCATACGTCCCTTCCGGTCGCCATAGAGGTCACACCTTCGTCTGAGGGCGACGTCCTAATGACAAAACACGTAACCCTTACTGGCGCCTCTTCTATTCAGTGGACTGGTGACTACGCTCTTGTTATATGCTCATTGTTATAAACAGCTTGTATGTATAATCTGTAAGGGGGTTGGGTTAGCTACAATAAAATTGTTATACAGGATCATGCTATGTGGAATCTCTCTTTTCTATGATCCTGTATTATTGGAGTGATTCGCAACCCTAACCTGGCCTATATTGTGGATGACTTTCCTTCCTTGTGATTTACATTTTCCATATGAAAGTTGTTAAATTTTTTTCTTCTTATATTCTTTCTTCTTTATATTTTTTGAATAATAATACAATTCTTTTTAACCGCTTCCTCACGCCAATATACGTTGGCAGAATGGCACGGCTGGGCAAAACCACGTACCTGTACGTGGTCCTTTAAGAGCCCAGCCGTAAGTCGCGCGCCGCCGACGGCGCGCTCGCGACCCGGTCGGGAGCTCCGTGACCACGGCCGCGGGACCAGCGGACCCGATCGCTGCTGGTGTCCAGCGATCGGGTCACAGAGCTGAAGAACGGGGAGAGGTCTGTGTAAACAAACCTCTCCCCGCGCTTCCTACACTGCCTGTCACTAATCGGCTGTTCCCTGTCATCGGGAAAGCCGATCAGTGACCTCAGACGTCAGCCCCGCCCCCTAATGTAAGAAAAAACACACACGTCACAGACCATAACCCCTCTCCGCCCCCTAGTGGTTAACTCTTTCACTGCCAGTGTCATTTATACAGGAATCAATGCATTTAAATAGCGTTGATTGCTGTATAAATGACAATGGTCCCAAAAATGTGTCAAAAATGTCCGATGTGTCCGCCATAATGTCGCAGTCACAATAAAAATTGCTGATCGCCGCCATTACTAGTAAAAAAAAAAATATTAATAAAAATGCTATAAAACAACGCTATAACTTTTGCGCAAACCAATAATCGCTAATTGCGTTTTTTTTTTTTTTTACCAAAAATATGTAGAAGAATACGTATCGGCCTAAACTGAGGAAAAAAAATGTTTTTTTATATATTTTTTGGGGATATTTATTATAGCAAAAAGTAAAAAATATTGCATTTTTATCAAAATTGTCGCTCTATTTTTGTATATAGCGCAAAAAATTAAAACCGCAGGGGCGATCAAATACCACCAAAAGAAAGCTCTATTTATGGGGAAAAAAAAGGACAACAATTTTGTTTGGAAAACAACGTCGCACGACCGCGCAATTGTCAGTTAAAGCGACGCAGTGCCGAATCGCAAAAAGGGGCCTGGTCCTTTGGCTGCAAATTTGGTCCGGGGCTTAAGTGGTTAATATTCATGAACTCTTTATTACATTGCCTTAAAAATCCCACTACTTGAGGTATCAACGTTTATATAAATGTTTGTAATTCATGTATAGTGGTTGATGTGGAGTGCACAATTTCTTTTATATGAATGTTAAGAGTTTGATTGTTTATAATTTAAAGGTAACTTAGCACTGAGTGGTGTTGATAGGCCATTTCATTACACTCAGTTTAACCACTTCAGCCCCGGACCATTTGGCAGCCAAAGGACCAGAGGTCTTTTTTCAATTTCGCACTGCACTACTTTAACTGGTAATTGCGCGGTCATGCAATTTTGTAACCAAACGAAATTTGCGTCCTTTTCTTCCCACAAATAGAGCTTTCTTTTGATGGTATTTGATTGCCTCTGTGATTTTTATTTTTTGCGATATAAACGGAAAAAGAGCGAAAATTTTGAAAAAAAAAGAGATTTTCTACTTTTTGTTATAAAAAAAATCTAATAAACTCAATTTTAGTCAAACATTTGGGCCAAAATGTATTCAGCCACATGTCTTTAGTAAAAAAAAATGCCAATAAGCGTATATTTATTGGTTTGCGCAAAAGTTATAGCGTCTACAAACTAGAGTACATTTTCTGGAATTTACACCGCTTTTAATTTATGACTGCCTATTTCATTTCTTGAGGTGCTAAAATGGCAGAGAAGTACAAAACCCCCCAAATGACCCCATTTTGGAAAGTAGACACCCCAAGCTATTTGCTGAGAGGCATGTTGAGCACATTGAATATTTTTTTTTTTAGTCCCAAGTGATTGAATAAAGACAAAAATAAAAAAGATTTTTTTTTTTTTCAAAAAGTTGTCACTAAATGATATATTGCTCACACATGCCATAGTTATATGTGGAATTGCACCCCAAAATACATTTTGCTGCTTCTCCTGAGTATGGGGATACCACATGTGTGGGACTTTTTGGGAGCCTAGCCGCGTACGGGGCCCCGAAACCCAAGCACCGCCTTCAGGATTTCTAAGGGTGCAAATTTTTGATTTCACTCCTCACTACCTATCACCGTTTCGAAGGCCATAAAATGCCAAAATAGCACAAAACCCCCGCAAATGACCCCATTTTGGAAAGTAGACACCCCAAGCTATTTGTTGAGAGGCATGGTGAGTATTTTACAGCTCTCATTTGTTTTTGAAAATGAAGAAAGTAAAGAAAAAAAAAAAATTTTTTTCTTTTTTCAATTTTCAAAACTTTGTGACAAAAAGCGAGATCTGCAAAATACTCACAATACCTCTCAGCAAATAGCTTGGGGTGTCTACTTTCCAAAATGGGGTCATTTTGGGGGGTTTTATGCCATCTGGGCATTCCATGGCCTCCGAAACTGTGATTGGCAGTGAGAAGTGAAATAAAAAAATTTTAACCACTTGCCGACCGCCCCCTGTATATATACGTCGGCAGAATGGCACGTACAGGCAGAACCACGTACCTGTACGTGCCATTCTTCCGGCGGGTGGGGGGTCCGATCGGACCCCCCCCGGCCGGCGGGGACGGTCGGGATCGCTTCAGGAGCGATCCGGGATGAGGGGACGGCCAGTGGTTTCTGGCCACCCCCTCGCGATCGCTCCTGGCGAATCAGATGCTTCCTCTGTCTGTGTCAATCAAAACACAGGCAGAGGAAGTGATGTCACGCTCGGTGCGCCGGTCTATGTGACCGGAACGCCGAGCTGTGAACATCTAAAGGTTAGTGCTCCAACAGTACACTGACACCAGTACACATAGGCACACAAAACACCCCCCTGTCACCCCCAGATCACCCCCCAGATCACCCCCGCCCCCCCCAGTCACAGTGTCACTAATTGCAGTGATCATTTTTTTACTGATCACTGCATTTAGTGTCAGTGTGACTGTAATAACTGTCAGTGCAGTTAGTTTTAGGTCCAAGGTAGCCCCCCCCACCCCCCCCCTAATAAAGGTTTAACCCCTTGATTGCCCCCCAGGTAACCCTTTCACCCCCTTTTGCCAGTGTCACTAAGCGATCGTTTTTCTGATCGCTGTATTAGTGTCACTGCTGTCGCTAGGTAACCATTTTTTTTTTTTTAGGTAACCGCCATGTTTATATAGGTTCATAAATAGGTTTATAGGTCAGGTACCCCCATATTACAACCTAAATAAAGGTTTTAACCCCTTGATTGCCCCTAGAGTTAACCCTTTCACCAGTGATCACTGTATAACTGTCACTGGTGACGCTGGTTAGCCAGTTAGTTATTTCGTTATTTAGGTTCCCCGTCAGGTTTTTATATAGCGTCAGGTACCCCCATATATTACCTAATAAAGGTTTTAACCCCCTGATTGCCCCTAGTTAACCCTTTCAACCCCTTTTGCCAGTGTCACTAAGCGATCGTTTTTCTGATCGCTGCATTAGTGTCGCTAGGTAACCATTTTTTTTTTTTAGGTAACCGCCATGTTTATATAGTTTCATAAATAGGTTTATAGGTCAGGTACCCCCATATTACAACCTAAATAAAGGTTTTAACCCCCTGATTGCCCCTAGAGTTAACCCTTTCACCAGTGATCACTGTATAACTGTCACTGGTGACGCTGGTTAGCCAGTTAGTTATTTCGTTATTTAGGTTCCCCGTCAGGTTTTTATATAGCGTCAGGTACCCCCATATATTACCTAATAAAGGTTTTAACCCCCTGATTGCCCCTAGTTAACACTTTCACCCCCTTTTGCCAGGGTCACTAAGCGATCGTTTTTCTGATCGCTGCATTAGTGTCGCTAGGTAACCAGTTTTTTTTTGTATTACTGTTACGGGTGACGCT
Source organism: Lithobates sylvaticus (assembly GCA_028564925.1). Lineage (NCBI taxonomy): Eukaryota > Metazoa > Chordata > Amphibia > Anura > Ranidae > Lithobates > Lithobates sylvaticus. Next base: position 203,587,823 of record CM053029.1, read on the forward strand.
GGTTAGTTAGCTTGTTTTTTATACTGTCAGGGCACCCGCCATTTATTACCCAATAACGGTTTAACCCCCTGATCGCCCGGCGGGTGATATCAATTAGGTTTTAGGGTCAAATAAGGTCTGCGTCGCCCCAGGTTAGTGCCAGTACCGCAAACACCCACGCGCAAAGCATACACCTCCCTTAGTGGCACAGTATCTGAACAGATCAATATCTGATCTGATCAGATCTATACTAGCGTCCCAGCAGTTTAGGGTTCCAAAAAAAAACGCATTGTTAGCGGGATCAGCCCAGATACCTGCTAGCACCTGCTTTTCCCCCTCCGCCCAGCCCAGCCCAGCCCACCCAAGTGCAGTATCGATCGATCACTGTCACTTACAAAACACTAAGCACACATAACTGCAGCGTTCGCAGAGTCAGGCCTGATCCCTGCTATCGCTAACAATTTTTTTGTGGTAGCGTTTTGATTCAGTCGCTTCAGTCAGGAGCTTTTTTACCTGTGAATCTCAAAAAAATAAAAAAAAAAATAAAATAGTTGTCGTTTTATTGTTCTCTCTCTCACTCTATTCTCTCTCTATTGTTGCTCTTTTTTTACTCCATTCTATTCTGCAATGTTTTTTTATTATTTTTATTATGTTTTTATCATGCTTGCTTTTCAGGTATGTAATTTTGTTTACTGTGTGTTTTAGTGTTGAGCATTTTTTTGTTTTCAGGTGCGCCATTCAGTTGCAACGCGGATTTATTTATCTTGACAGCAACAGCGTTTGCTCCCACGATACATAAAGCCGCGACTCCAACGCTGTAGGAGGTGATTTCACCACCACAGTTAAAAAAAAGAGCATATATGCCGAAGCATGGGGGCAGCAGGGGGGGGGAGGAGCGATTGGCTCCTAATGCCACGTACATACGGTCGAAATTCCGACCGTGTGTACACGGCATAACTTTTGCGGGAGGATGCCCCCATGCATCGGCATATATAAATGGTGCATGTATGCCCATCATTAGAAGTGGGTGGATGAAGGGAGGTAATCTAATGGTGGGCATACCCACCAATCAATCTCTTTATTTCGTTCAGCCAAGAGGCTGCATGAAAAAAAAAAGATTACAATATATGTCCAGTATGTTGCTGGACTTTGAATGGTTATACCAGAATGATGCCTGCAGGTTTAGGTATCATCTTGGTATCATTCTTTTCAGCCAGTGATCGGCTTTCATGTAAAAGCAATTCTAGCGGGTAATTAGCCTCTAGACTGCTTTTACAAGCAGTGTGATGGAATGTCCCCCCTCCCGGATATAACCCGCGCCATTGGGAAATTGGGAAAGCATTTTATCACACCAATCTTGGTGTGGTCAGATGCTTTGAGGGCAGAGGAAAGATCTAGGGTCTAATAGACCCCAATTTTTTCAAAAAAAGAGTACCTGTCACTGCCTATTGCTATCATAGGGGATATTTACATTCCCTGAGATAACAATAAAAATCATAACAAAGAAAAAAAATGGAAGGAACAGTTTAAAAATAAAATAAAAAAGCTAAATAAATAAAAAAAAAAACAAAAAAAAAAAAAAAAAGCACCCCTGCCCCCCCTTCTCTTGCGCAATGGCGTACACCAGCGTTGGTCTGGCGTCATATGTAAACAGCAATTGCACCATGCATGTGAGGTATCACCGCGAAGGTCAGATCGAGGGCAGTAATTTTAGCAGTAGACCTCCTCCGTGAATCTAATGTGGTATCATGTAAAGGCTTTTAAAGGCTTTTAAAAATGTATGTAGTTTGTCGCCACTGCGTGTTTGTGCGCAATTTTAAAGCATGTCGTGTTTGGTATCCATGTACTCGGCCTAAGATCATATTTTTTATTTCATCAAAAATTTGAGCAATATAGTGTGTTTTAGTGCATTAAAATAAAAAAAAGTGTATTTTTTCCACAAAAAATGCGTTTGAAAAATCGCTGCGCAAATACTGTGTGGAAAAAAAAAATGCAACACCCACCATTTTAATCTGTAGGGCCTTTGCTTTAACAATATATATAGTGTTTGGGGGTTCAACGTAATTTTCTTGCAAAAAAAAAAAAAATATGTTTTCATGTAAACAAAAAGTGTCAGAAAGGGCTTTGTCTACAAGTGGTTAGAAGAGTGGGTGACGTGTGACATAGGCTTCTAAATGTTGTGCATAAAATGCCAGGACAGTTCAAACCCCCCCCAAATGACCCCATTTTGGAAAGTAGACACCCCAAGCTATTTGATGAGAGCAATGTTGAGCCCATTAAATATTTTTTTTTTTTGTCCCAAGAGATTGAATAATGAAAAAAAAAAAAAATATATATATTTTTTTTACAAAAAGTTGTCACTAAATGATATATTGCTCAAACATGTCATGGGCATATGTGGAAATACACCCCAAAATACATTCTGTTGCTTCTCCTGAGTACGGGGATACCACATGTGTGGGACTTTTTGGGAGCCTAGCTGCGTACGGAACCCCAAAAACCAATCACCGCCTTCAGGCTTTCTAAGGGTGTAATTTTTTTTATTTCACTTCTCACTGCCAATCACAGTTTCGGAGGCCATGGAATGCCCAGATGGCATAAAACCCCCCAAAATGACCCCATTTTGGAAAGTAGACACCCCAAGCTATTTGCTGAGAGGTATTGTGAGTATTTTGCAGATCTCGCTTTTTGTCACAAAGTTTTGAAAATTGAAAAAAAAAGAAAAAAATTTTTTTTTTTTTTTCTTTACTTTCTTCATTTTCAAAAACAAATGAGAGCTGTAAAATACTCACCATGCCTCTCAACAAATAGCTTGGGGTGTCTACTTTCCAAAATGGGGTCATTTGGGGGGGTTTTGTGCTATTTTGGCATTTTATGGCCTTCGAAACGGTGATAGGTAGTGAGGAGTGAAATCAAAAATTTGCACCCTTAGAAATCCTGAAGGCGGTGCTTGGGTTTTTCGGGGCCCCGTACGCGGCTAGGCTCCCAAAAAGTCCCACACATGTGGTATCCCCATACTCAGGAGAAGCAGCAAAATGTATTTTGGGGTGCAATTCCACATATAACTATGGCATGTGTGAGCAATATATCATTTAGTGACAACTTTTTGAAAAAAAAAAAAAAATCTTTTTTATTTTTGTCTTTATTCAATCACTTGGGACTAAAAAAAAAAAATATTCAATGGGCTCAACATGCCTCTCAGCAAATAGCTTGGGGTGTCTACTTTCCAAAATGGGGTCATTTGGGGGGGTTTGTACTTCTCTGCCATTTTAGCACCTCAAGAAATGAAATAGGCAGTCATAAATTAAAAGCGGTGTAAATTCCAGAAAATGTACTCTAGTTTGTAGACGCTATAACTTTTGCGCAAACCAATAAATATACGCTTATTGGCATTTTTTTTTACTAAAGACATGTGGCTGAATACATTTTGGCCCAAATGTTTGACTAAAATTGAGTTTATTAGATTTTTTTTATAACAAAAAGTAGAAAATCTCTTTTTTTTTAAAAATTTTAGCTCTTTTTCCGTTTATATCGCAAAAAATAAAAATCACAGAGGCAATCAAAAAACATAAAAAGAAAGCTCTATTTGTGGGAAGAAAAGGACGCAAATTTCGTTTGGTTACAAAATTGCATGACCGCGCAATTACCAGTTAAAGTAGTGCAGTGCGAAATTGAAAAAAGACCTCTGGTCCTTTGGCTGCCAAAATGGATCTTCCGGGGCTGAAGTGGTTAATGCTTTTAAAACATATGACGATTCACAGACCAACGCTGCATGTGTACGCCAGACCAACCTTTGTACGCAAGAGAAGGGGGGGCAGGGGTGCTTTTTTTTTTTTTGTTTTGTTTTTTTTTTTAGTTATTTAGCTTTTTTTTTTTATTTTTAAAGTTTTCCTTCCATTTTTTTTCTTTGTTATGATTTTTATTGTTATCTCAGGGAATGTAAATATCCCCTATGATAGCAATAGGCAGTGACAGGTACTCTTTTTTTGAAAAAATTGGGGTCTATTAGACCCTAGATCTTTCCTCTGCCCTCAAAGCATCTGACCACACCAAGATTGGTGTGATAAAATGCTTTCCCAATTTCCCAATGGCGCGGTTTATATCCGGGAGGGGGGACATTCCCTCCCACTGCTTGTAAAAGCAGTCTAGAGGCTAATTACCCGCTAGAATTGCTTTTACATGAAAGCCGATCACTGGCTGAAAAGAATGATACCAAGATGATACCTAAACCTGCAGGCATCATTCTGGTATAACCATTCAAAGTCCAGCAACATACTGGACATATATTGTAATCTTTTTTTTTTCATGCAGCCTCTTGGCTGAACGAAAAAAAGAGATTGATTGGTGGGTATGCCCACCATTAGAATACCTCCCTTCATCCACCCACTTCTAATGATGGGCATACATGCACCATTTATATATGCCGATGCATGGGGGCATCCTCCCGCAAAAGTTATGCCGTGTACACACGGTCGGAATTTCGACCGTATGTACGTGGCATTAGGAGCCAATCGCTCCTCCCCCCCCCCCCCTGCTGCCCCCATGCTTCGGCATATATGCTCTTTTTTTTAACTGTGGTGGTGAAATCACCTCCTACAGCGTTGGAGTCGCGGCTTTATGTATCGTGGGAGCAAACGCTGTTGCTGTCAAGATAAATAAATCCGCGTTGCAACTGAATGGCGCACCTGAAAACAAAAAAATGCTCAACACTAAAACACACAGTAAACAAAATTACATACCTGAAAAGCAAGCATGATAAAACATAATAAAACATAATAAAACATTGCAGAATAGAATGGAGTAAAAAAAGAGCAACAATAGAGAGAGAATAGAGTGAGAGAGAGAACAATAAAACGACAACTATTTTATTTTTTTTTTATTTTTTTGAGATTCACAGGTAAAAAAGCTCCTGACTGAAGCGACTGAATCAAAACGCTACCACAAAAAAAATGTTAGCGATCGCAGGGATCAGGCCTGACTCTGCGAACGCTGCAGTTATGTGTGCTTAGTGTTTTGTAAGTGACAGTGATCGATCGATACTGCACTTGGGTGGGCTGGGCTGGGCTGGGCGGAGGGGGAAAACGCAGGTGCTAGCAGGTATCTGGGCTGATCCCGCTAACAATGCGTTTTTTTTTGGAACCCTAAACTGCTGGGACGCTAGTATAGATCTGATCAGATCAGATATTGATCTGTTCAGATACTGTGCCACTAAGGGAGGTGTATGCTTTGCGCGTGGGTGTTTGCGGTACTGGCACTAACCTGGGGCGACGCAGACCTTATTTGACCCTAAAACCTAATTGATATCACCCGCCGGGCGATCAGGGGGTTAAACCGTTATTGGGTAATAAATGGCGGGTGCCCTGACAGTATAAAAAACAAGCTAACTAACCAGCGTCACCCGTAACAGTAATACAAAAAAAAACTGGTTACCTAGCGACACTAATGCAGCGATCAGAAAAACGATCGCTTAGTGACACTGGCAAAAGGGGGTGAAAGGGTTAACTAGGGCAATCAGGGGGTTAAAACCTTTATTAGGTAATATATGGGGGTACCTGACGCTATATAAAAACCTGACGGGGAACCTAAATAACGAAATAACTAACTGGCTAACCAGCGTCACCAGTGACAGTTATACAGTGATCACTGGTGAAAGGGTTAACTCTAGGGGCAATCAGGGGTTAAAACCTTTATTTAGGTTGTAATATGGGGGTACCTGACCTATAAACCTATTTATGAACCTATATAAACATGGCGGTTACCTAAAAAAAAAAAATGGTTACCTAGCGACAGCAGTGACACTAATGCAGCGATCAGAAAAACGATCGCTTAGTGACACTGGCAAAAGGGGGTGAAAGGGTTACCTGGGGGCAATCAAGGGGTTAAACCTTTATTAGGGGGGGTGGGGGGCTACCTTGGACCTAAAACTAACTGCACTGACAGTTATTACAGTCACACTGACACTAAATGCAGTGATCAGTAAAAAAATGATCACTGCAATTAGTGACACTGTGACTGGGGGGGGGGGGGGTGATCTGGGGGGTGATCTGGGGGTGACAGGGGGGGTGTTTTGTGTGCCTATGTGTACTGGTGTCAGTGTACTGTTGGTGCACTAACCTTTAGATGTTCACAGCTCGGCGTTCCGGTCACATAGACCGGCGCACCGAGCGTGACATCACTTCCTCTGCCTGTGTTTTGATTGACACAGACAGAGGAAGCATCTGATTCGCCAGGAGCGATCGCGAGGGGGTGGCCAGAAACCACTGGCCGTCCCCTCATCCCGGATCGCTCCTGAAGCGATCCCGACCGTCCCCGCCGGCCGGGGGGGGTCCGATCGGACCCCCCACCCGCCGGAAGAATGGCACGTACAGGTACGTGGTTCTGCCTGTACGTGCCATTCTGCCGACGTATATATACAGGGGGCGGTCGGCAAGTGGTTAAAGTC
>CM053029.1:203594740-203663069 GCA_028564925.1 Lithobates sylvaticus
GCACACACACACTAACTCCTGCAGATGGCTGCCTTAGATGACAACAGGGCAAAAGGGCAGATACAGGGTGAGGTGGTTTAGTGTGCTACTGCTGTGCTATACTCACACAGCACGCACACACACACACTAACTCCTGCAGATGGCTGGATTGGTAGAGAACAGCACTGAGAAGAACACACTATCCCTGCCTATTTTTCCTCTTTCCCTACACTATTCCCCACACAGAAATGAATCACACTGTACAGTACAGTCTGTCACTGTTCCTAACGCCAGAACACGCTACATGAGGCCGCCGGCGTGGCAGCCTTATAGTGTGGGGCGTGTACTAAACCCCCTGAGCTATAATTGGCCACAGGCATCCTGCCTGTGGCCAATTATTGCTCTCCTCGCCGCTGGCTCTATGATTGGCCAAGCATGCAGGGTCACAGTGCATGCTTGGCCAATCATCAGCCAGCAATGCACTGCGACTGGCGCAGTGCATTGTGGACTGTTCGCATCACACAAATTTGATGCGAGCGTCCCTCAGTGTTCTGGTTTCGACGAGCAGACGAACGGCTGATGTTCGATTCAAACATGAGTTCGAATCCAACACCGGGCCCATCCCTAGTGACAATGTGTTTTAAATAAGCATAGTGTCCTCCTCCAGAAGGTGAACATATTGTACCAACTTGTCAAATTTGGTTTCTAGTGTGTCAGTACGTTCACCTAGATGGTCAATTACCCCTTTCAGTTCTTGGGCAATCTTCCCCACCTCTAGCGAGATGTTGAGGGTGATATTTTCAAGCAGGGAGTTCAATTTGGCATCCAGGACTTCTGCAGTTAGTGGGAATGTGGTGCATGTAAGGGGTTACCTCCACCGGTAGCGAGCGGGTCCATGGGGTCCGGCGGGTCATCCTGTGCACTCGAGGCTGGGGATTCAGGCTTAAGCAGGAAGCGGTCCATAGTGAGTGTAGGCAGTGGCTCGGGGAACGAAGAGTAGATGAGCTTTTGATCCCCAATTTTCACCATGGAATGTGCTGTGGTAGCAGGAATTTGGTGAGGTGACTCCCGAGGCTCGTGGAGCTGTGGAGCGTGCAGCGGGAGTATCGGAAGAATGGCAGGGACCGGAGCCGAAGGATCACACGTCCGCTATGTTCAGAAGCCGTGCATGCTCCCCCCTCAGTTGTTTTTCTGATCCATCTATTATGATCGGAATAATCAATCTAGTTGACAATCCATTCAATGTATATGATTTTGATCAATAGTTAAAGAGGAAGTAAACCCTGGGTAGAATTTTTATGGAAATCCCAGGTGGTCATCTTATGCCCTGTACACACGCTCGGATTTTCCGATGACTAGTTCCGTCGGATCATTTCCGTCGGAATTTGTCCGATGCTGGTGTTGCGTACACACGGTCGGACAACGTTGTCGGAATTTCCGGTCTTCGAGAACGCCGTGACGTAAGCCGTCTTCCACGAGACTAGAAAAGGGAAGTTCAGCACCACGTCCGGCACCCGTTGGTCTCCTTCTGCTGATTCCGTGTTTATCGCGTGTTAGTAGAAGTTTGGGGACTTACGATTCGCGCTTTTCAGTTTTCTGACTCAGATCGTTACTGCTCTTCAGTTTGTTCTTGTCGTGCGTATCTGTTTATTAGTGCGTGTAGTCAGTTCGCATTTGTTGGTTATTGCGGCCTATATCTTGATATAGGACACTTTGATTTTCACTGCTTATTGTCTGCTCGTTTCTGGTATTCATTTCGTTCTTTCAGGCCTTGCTGTTTATCGGTGCTTTCTGTTTGTCCGTTCTGACCAGCCGACCGTTTGTGAGCGATGTTTCCCGTACGTACTCGTCGCCGAGTTCGTGCTGTACAGGGACTTGGTGTCGGGCTTTTAGCTTTGACCCAAGACCCGTCCATGAACAGAGCGAGGAGGAGTATGTGGACCAAGAATTGGTTGCTTCAGCGTGACCAATTCTCGCACATGCCTTTGCTTCGTGAGATCCGGGAGAATAATCCTGATGATTTCAGGAACTTTCTCCGGATGACGGACCCCGTTTTTCACCGTCTTTTGGCTTTGCTGACCCCTTTTATCTACCGGCAGGATACCTGCATGAGACAAGCCATCACTCTGGAGCAGAGGCTTGTTGCCACGTTGAGGTACTTGGCGACAGGGAGATGCCTTCAGGATCTGAAGTTCTCCACAGGTATCTCTCCCCAGGCTCTGGGAATCATTATTCCAGATACCTGTTCTGCCATAATCCAGGTCCTGCAGGAGAACTATATTAAGGTAACATTTCTCCTTTACTATTCCCTTCTATGTATGCTCTGTTTGCTAATGTCTTGTATTTTTGACCTCCTTCCCTAATTACCATGATTGCAATATGCTCTAATATGCTGTGCCCCTTTTGTCCTTTATGCATTTTTCCCTTCACTTACCTCCCCAGCATGCTCTTCTGGCCCAATAGACACCTATGGCCTAGTCCCTTAAGCAATGTATTTTGTCTGCTGCATAGTATTGTTTTCCCCCAAACACCCCCTAAAATATGCACAAATGTTTGCTGTGTGTTTTACTTCATGCAGAGCCCCTTTGATTTTTTTTGTTTTTGTTTTTTTTGGGGGTGCCAAACTCATTAGGAACCCCCCTCCCACAACTGCTTTGTCAGATGCTACCAATCCTCTATCTGCTGGCTTTGCCAAGCTCAATACACACTATATACCTACCTCTTTATAGTGGTCATATTTAGGGATGAATTCAGCAAAGCATGTAGTGCAAGGGGCTGGCTCAATACTTTCCATTTTTTTTTTTTTTTTTTCCTCCTATTAGCTTGATAGGTAATTGCAGTATGTCAAAATGTGCTTCCCTTTTTTTTTGTTTGGGGGGGGGGGGGGGTGATTAGGAAGGTTCTTTTATCTTTCCTGTGGGCTGCCAATAGTGTTAAGTAAGGAGGGTCTGGCCAAACTAGCACACATTATTGAGCCATTTGGCTATCAATGAAGTGGAGAGGGTTACCTGTCCAATCCCCCCCCCCCCAAACCCCTAGTTATTGTCAATGGCCCATCAGAAGTGGGGGGATTGATGGGGGGTGAGTAATCTGCTAAGGGGACCTTGTACTTTGGGGTGCAAATACTTTCAAGGTTACAATTTAATTCTGATCTTGTTCCAAGATGTTAGTGTCTAATCTGCTTGCAATGTTTATGTGCAAAGAGACTATTTTTTTTTTCTTGTTTCACTCCACAGTTCCCTTCCACGCCACAGGAATGGCAGACTGTGGCCTCCCACTTTGCCAGCCGTTGGGACTTTCCTAACTGCGGATGTGCAATTGATGGGAAACACGTCTGCATCGTCCCACCCCCCAACTCGGGGTCATACTATTATAATTACAAGGGGTTTAATAGTGTAGTGATGTTGGCGGTGGTGTTGGCGACATACGAGTTTTTGTATGTGGACGTGGGGATGAATGGCCGGATCTCGGATGGTGGTGCCATTGCACACACAGAGTTCTATTGGCGTCTCCAGAGTGGCAGTCTGTGCTTGCCACCTCCAGAGGAGAATGCTGAAGGACTCCCCTTCGTCTTTGTCGCGGATGAAGCGTTTGCGCTGACAACCCATCTGATGAGGCCCTTCCCGATGAGGACCCTCACCCCAGACCAGAGGGTCTTCAATTACAGGCTGTCCAGAGCCCGCAGAGTGGTGGAGAACACCTTTGGGATCCTGGCCAGCCGCTTCCGCCTCTTTTTGACGGCTATTAACTTGGCGGAATACAAACTCAACCACATAGTTCTTTCCTGCTGCATATTGCACAACTTCCTAAAAAGACATAGCAGCAACTATGTTGTGCCCGTTGGCCCAGATGTGGACGGGCCTTCCAATGCCGACCTCACAGCCCTTCAAGCGGCACGTCCTGGCTTGCCCCCTCTAAATGCCCGCGAGGTCCGCAAGCAATATATGGACTACTTTGTGGGTAGGGGGGCCATTGCTCTGCCTGACGATGTGTGAGAGGCATTTTTTAATAAATATATTTTTTAACCAGACCTATGATTTCTTGTCATTTCCTGATTGTGTTTCTTGTAGGTGTGTTCTAGCTTATTTGTATTTTAAATTTTGGGCCTTTATCTTCAACAGTGGGAATGCACTTTCTGGGCAAAAGGAGGTAACAGTCTCTTCTTCCCAAAAAGAATCTTCTCATGTTGTGTGTGTGATACCTAATATTTTGTCTAGAGAAGGTTTGTAGTGCATAACTGACACCCAAAATACTCCTTTTCATCACCATGACAGAAATGTGTGTATTCCCAAAAATGGTGTGCTACGTTTTTTATTACAAAGCACTGTGGGTGTCATTTACAAAAGCCAAATCCACTATGCACTACAAGTGCACTGCAAAAGTGCCCTGGAAAATACACTTGCAGTGCAAACTGGAATAGCCTTTAGTAAATAACACCCATTGTCCCCAAAATCATTTACTTTTGCCATAAATAATGCTTTTGTGTTTTTAAATAAGGAAGCCACACATTTTTTAGATGTAAAAATTTTACTTACAACACATTCACAAGTGCCTTTCAAAAATTCTTTGCGAAACTGAAAAGATCTTTGTTCTTTCGAACATTGTTTACTAACATTCCGCATTTGGTAAAACCAGGCATGTAGCAAAACATAACAGACTGAACATAGGAACTTGCAAAGTTCAACTTTCAAAAGTGAAGACAAGATCACACATGACTATATGTTCAAAGTGTGTTTGATCGTGCCTTCATCACATGGGGTGTCACCCCTGGAAAAGTGAAATTTAGAACATGCACACAATTTGGGTATCAAAATGGGCATTTGATGCTAAAACACATGCCTAGAATGTTCAAATGTGCAATCTCCCATCATGGGGATCAATGGACGTGTTTTTGGGGGTGCAACCCCATCACCTCACCCACTTTAGTAGTTAGTAAAGTGGTTGCACCCCCAAAACGTTGTCATTCATCCACCATGATGGGAGCTAGCACATGTTGACACACTGTGTGCATCTTCCAAATTTGGCACAGTTATTAAGTTACAATTTTTTGGAGAAACAGCCACAAATGTGTGATAATTACTTTGTGCGATTTCAGATTTTCGCTAAAACATCAATGATGTTCTTCATTTTTTGTTGAACATCATTGATGTTTTTCTTGATCTCATCTAGATCTCGATTGCACACCATTATCTCCCCGATGAGTATGTGTGCACTTTCAGTGGTAAAGTGCGATTCTTCTTCCACAACATCCACATCACCTAAAAAAATACACAAAAAAAAAAATGGCTATTGTAAAAGAGGCAGGCATACATTGATTAGCTTACCAGTAGCTGGGTTCTCCCACACTCACCTGTTGTGGTGACAAGTTCTCCAAGTTCGATGATCTCTCCTTCCTCCCTCCTCCTCTGCTTCTGGTGTTGGTATTTCCCCTTCTTTGGAGGTGTGGGTTTCCTGGTGTCCTCAGACGTCCCGAGTCTTCGCTCCCCTATGAGAATGTACAAAAGGAATACTTAGCACAACAATCTATTGAGGGCAGAAATAGGAAATGTCAAACATTGCTTGGAAGTGAGGGACAATAGTTGTTTGTGGCCAGGTTCAAAGGACAACAACATTAATGTAGTCACTTTGTAAAGGTGCAAAACTTACTACCTTTTTGGTTGAAGTTTGTCAGATGGAGACACCCCTATAGTATCCACTGGAGCACATGTGTGGAACAACATAATAAAAAGGGGGTTTGGGTGTCCCAGCACTAGTGCTCTAGAGTCCAGATGGGTAAACAGCTACTGAGTGACCTCTCCTTTACATTGAAGAAATTTGCTTTACATTCTTGATGACATCTCTATTGACAACAAACTTCCTTTCACTCAAAACTTCAACAAACTTCGTATTATAAGTGGCCGAACGATCGAGGTTGAGTACGATCGAATGGACACACGAACATGATCGAGGTTGAGTACGATCGAATGGACACACGAACATGAAAGTGGCCATTTTCAAATGTACAACATAGAAAAAAAAAACACATGGAGCAGTATGCAAGCAAGAAAAAAAAAACACAAAACACGACAACTACTTACTTTTTTGAAGAACTCGCTTGATCTTTCTGTACTGATCGGGCTCCCTCAGTTTCAGGTCTGACCAGCGTTTCCTCAGTTGTTCCTTGGATCGTTGTACCCCAAAATTATTGTACAGCCTCCTCACAACTTTAGACATGATCTTGGCCTTTCTGACATTTGGGTTGAGGTAAGGCCCATACTTCCCATCATAGTCGCTCCTCTTCAATATGTCCACCATCTACAACATTTCTCCAAAAGACATATTGGAGGCCTTAAATTTAAGCCTCCGGGATCGGGACGTTTCTGCCTCCGGCCTTTCCTCGTCCTCCTCCTCGTTGCTGTAATATTTAGGGCGCACCTGCTGTGTCCCCGCCATGTGCTCTCCCCACTGCGCCGTAAAGAGAAGGGGTGGGGAATAGACGAGAAAGATCGTCAGGGGCGGGCGGAGTTTCACGCATGCGCACTGTATATAAAACATCACACGCATGTGTCGTAGCGACGATCTGTGAGCCGAGGGGAGAGAGAGCTGACGCACGAGACGATCGCTATAACGAAGGTACAATTTGAACTTGGTACATCACTAGCCTAGACTGCTTAGACCTTGAGGCTTATTTATGGAGAAGATTAGGAGAGTTTAGCCTGACATTATTTAGTGTTTTGTGTGGTGTTGTGTCTTGCAGAGAGGATGGATGGCTTCAATGACGTCAGTTTTCTCCCCCTCTTCATTGATAAATATCGGGAATTGACCCTTTTGTGGCAGTCCAAACACCCGAAATACAGCAACAAACCAAAGAGGTACGCAGCGATGAAGAAACTTCTGGAATTTGTATTGCCAGTGATCCCCAAGGCAACCGTTGAGAAATTAAGAACAAAAATTGGCAGCCTGAGGAGTATGTATTTCAGGGAGCGCAATAATGTCCTGAAGTCCCAAGCATCTGGAGCTGCAGCAGATGAGGTATATGTCCCCAGGCTGTGGTACTACGACAGGCTCCATTTTCTCAAAGACCAGGCTGATGTCAGGGAGTCACTCTCGACTCTTCCTTGCACGCGTCCTTCCACGCATTCCACCCCTGATGAGGCTTCCGAGGACCAACCTGGGTCTTCCAGTCAGGAAGAGGTGGAGGAGCCCAGCTTGAGCCAGGTATAGTATTTTTGGACCCATTTTTGTGAAAAATGAATGATGTTCACTTAATTCAGGATCCCCAATTGCTTATTTACTAAAGTGTTTGACATATCAACAGACAGTAGTGTTGGAGACATTTTGGGCAAGAATATAAACTGCTGGGCTGAGAATTGTATGGTTTTCTATTTGTAAACATTTTGCAACAGTCAATAGATGAAAATTGTGTGTGTTTGATGAACAAATAACTCCAACTATGTCCCTTTTTCATACACAGGAAGACCTCAGCCAGGAGGTGGCTGTGGAATGTGGCAGTCAGGAGGAGGCAGGGGTTAGTGGCAGCCAAGAGGTGGGTAGGCCTAGGAGCCTGACTGTCTCACAAGTCCCTCCCCTCCGCCTTCCCTACAAAAGGGCCAGAAAGGTGGGGGAGGTGGGTGATTCAGCGCTCCGGCTTATAAAGGAGGCTTCAGTGGCACTACATGCCACACCCACCTAAACTCAAGGATATGGAGGCGAGGCAACGCAACATGTGTGAGGAGGTCATCCTCAAGGTCCTAAATAAGGGGGTGGCTGGGGAGATGACCCCAGCAACACATGTTTGCGAGAGTCACCATGCTCCGCCTCCTCCTTCTGCCACACCTCCAGCACCACAGCCACCGCGTGGAAGGAAGCGTGTAAGGAAGACCAGAGTGTGACGACCTGGATTCAGTCTGGTCTGAGAGAAGATGGAGCCTCTCGTATGACCACAGCCTGGGGACATAGATGGCATCTGCTGCAGTTCCGGATGTTTTGGACTTCAGGACCAGATTGCCCTCCCTTATTAAGATACGTACTCCTCAGGCCACCAATTTTTGAACATAAAAAAATGATGTTTGCCTTGGGGTCCAAGGCTTTGCAAATTTCACAAGTTTCTCCATCGCTGCGTTCCTCTTTGGTTTGTTGCTGAGACCTAAATAAAGGTATTTTTGATTTAAATAAATCCTTGCCTATGTGTTTTACTTTTCAACAATGACAGTTTATTTGTGAGTAGGCAGGTACATTTCCCAAATCATAAAGTCCAATTAAAAAGGGGCACCAACAACAAACAACCTCCAAGTGAATTTAGGCTACAAATACAAATGATAATAATGGTATCAGGGATCAAGTACTCACCGAGGCCAAGATGCCGAGAGCGGTTGCCCTTGCGACTCAGCGCCCACTGCCCCTGGAGATGGTACAGAAGGCAGTTGGCACCAAGAGGCACAAGCCACCTGCTGATGAAGGCTAGGCGTGGGCCTAGGTGCTGTAGACAGGAGATGTGCTGGGAGCTGGGATCCTGGCTGAGGCTCAAACACTGGTAGGCAGGCTGGAGGTAAAACACAGAAGGTTAGTCAGGCACAAGCTAGGGGGTCAAACACAGGCAGACAAGTCCAGAGCGAGGTAACCAGATGGAGAGACAAGGCAGGGTCAAAGGCAGGCAGAGGGTCAGGTACTGGCAGCAAGGAGCAGATATCCGGGAGTACAGGCCGAGGGTCAAACACTGGAGACAATAGGAAGTCCGGTAAGCAAGCCAAGGGTCAAGGTTGGAGAGAAGCAGGATGGTCAAGGTAATCCGGGTCGGCAACAGGTGATCAATCGAGATAGCAAAACAGCAGGTACAGGCACAAGGACAAGGGACAGCTGAGAGACGAACCAGCGTTGTTTTGGTGTGAAGGCCTCTCTTTTATAGGCCAGCTGGTTGGTCACATGGGGCGTACGCTAGTGCGCATGCGCGCGCGCCGCTCAGTGGAGCCGCGAGCGCGCGTGCGCCGGCGCAGCATTACCCCATCTCTTCCAGTGCGCCGGAGCGCCAGCCCCGTGCGCATGCACACTACAGTGCGCGACGGACGAGGTTCCTGATAGTGCCCCCCCCTGAGGGGCGGACTCCGGACGCCCAGGCTATCCATCAACTCCGGGTGTTCTTGGTGAAAGATCCTGATCATCCTTGGGGCATGGAAATTTTTGGATGGTTCCCAGGAGTTGTCTTCTGGAGGGTACCCCTTCCATTTTACCAAGTATTGGAGCTGGCGGCCCACCTTCCTGCAACCCAGTAGGGATTCCACTTCATACTCTTCGTTACCATCAACTGTGACAGGAGGTGGAGGAAGTTCTTCTCTATCCGGAAAAGGACTGGGGACCAGAGGTCTTAGCAGCGAGGCATGAAATACCGGGTGTATTCTGTACGTCTTGGGTAGTGAGAGCTCAAAGGCCACAGGGTTTATCATTTTCTTGATCTCAAATGGCCCGATGAATTTAGGGCCCAGCTTTCGTGAGGGGCACAAGAGTTTGAGATGGGTGGTTGACAACCATACTTTCTCCCCTGTTTTGAATGCGGGTTTAGCCCTTCTCCCTTTGTCGTGAAATTTCTTGTAATCTTTTTGTGCCTGCTGCATTGTTTCCCGGAGTTCCTGAAAGTTGGATTGGATGGATTCTAGTCTTTCTTGTACCGCTGGAGCTGGTGATTCGGGGAAGGTGTTTGGGAGGAAAGATGGATGAAAGCCAAAATTTTCCCAGAAGGGAGTTTGATTAGTGGCCGAATGGGAGGAGTCATTATACGCAAATTCTGCGTACGCCAGCAGGGAGGCCCAATCGTCTTGTGCTGAAGAACAAAAACAGCGTAAGTACTGTTCGAGCGTCTGGTTGGTGCGCTCTGTTTGTCCATTGCTCTGTGGATGGTAGGCTGATGAAAGGCAGACCTTGATTCCTAGAGACTTGCAAAGTTCCTTCCAAAATTTTGAAGTAAATTGAGAGCCTCTGTCCGAGACGATGCTCTTGGGGACCCCATGGAGCCTGACAATCTCCTTAATGAAAATGTTGGCCGTTTCTAAAGCCGTGGGAGTGCCAACCATAGGCAGGAAATGGCTCATCTTGGACAGCCGGTCCACTACTACCAGGATGGTAGAAAAACCCTCTGAGGGTGGTAAGTCTACGATGAAGTCCATCGAGATGTCGGCCCAAGGGCGCTCCAGGATGGGTAGTGGCTTTAGTAACCCCCAAGGTTTATTTTTGGCCCCCTTGTTCCGTTGGCACGGTATGCAGGAGGAAATATAGTTCTGGCAGTCTTGTCGCCAGCCTGGCCACCAGAAGGTGCGGGAGATGAGTTCCGCTGTTTTCCGGACTCCGAAGTGCCCCGCTAGCTTGTGGTCATGAAAGGTTTTTAGGACTAAGGGTCTCACTTCTTGAGGGACGAAGACTTTGTCCTGGTGCCAAAGCAGGTCTTCACGCCTTTCCAGGGAGGCCACAATAGGATCTCTGCAATGGGTTGAAGCTGCATGGAGAGCAGAAGACAGGTCTATCGGGGTGAGTAGTAAAAAATTCTGGGGAGCTAGGATGGTGCTGGGTTCTGTTATTTGGGCGGATTCCGGAGAGATGCGGGAGAGAGCATCTGCCTTGCCATTCTTCGACCCTGGCCGGTAGGAGATGTGGAACGTAAATCTTGAAAAGAAGAGTGCCCATCGGGCTTGGCGAGGTTTTAACCTCTTGGCAGTCCGTAAGTATTCGAGGTTCTTATGGTCGGTGAAGATGGTGATTGGATGGACTGCCCCCTCGAGAAGATACCTCCACTCTTCCAAAGCACATTTGATAGCTAGTAGCTCTCGATCACCCACGTCGTAATTCCTCTCGGGAGGACTTAATTTCCGGGAGGCGAAAGCCACCGGATGGAGAAGGGCCTTTGGCCCATGTCGTTGAGAGAGAATGGCCCCAGTGGCCGAATCTGAGGCGTCTACCTCCAATACGAAAGGGAGCAGTGGGTCCGGATGCCGTAAAATGGGGGCAGTGGTGAAAAGTGTTTTCAACTTGACAAAGGCCTCCTGAGCCTCCGGAGTCCACTGGAAGCGGCTCTGCTGACGGGTTAGTTGGGTAATTGGGGCAACGATGGCAGAGAATCCCACGATGAACCGCCGATAGAAATTGGCGAAGCCAATGAATCGTTGCACAGCCTTCTTATCTTTTGGAGGTGACCACTCTACTACTGCCTTGACTTTCTGAGGATCCATCGAAGTACCTTTGGTGGAAATGATGAATCCCAAGAATTGGACTGTAGATCTTTCAAATTCACATTTTTCCGCCTTGAGGTACAGTTGATGGGCCCTGAGGATGGTAAGTACCCATCTGACGTGTTCCCGATGGAGTTCCAAGGTTGCTGAAAAGATGAGGATGTCATCCAGATAAACGACTAAAAAATCATCCAAGTGTTCTCTGAAGATGTCGTTCACCAAGTGTTGGAAAGTGGCCGGAGCGTTGCATAGGCCGAAAGGCATCACGAGATATTCAAAGTGACCAAACCTGGACCTGAAAGCGGTCTTCCACTCATCCCCTGCGCGGATCCTGACGAGATTGTAGGCACCTCGCAGATCGAGTTTAGAAAACACCTTGGCTGTTCGAAACCGTTGGAAGAGCGCTGGGATAAGCGGTAGTGGGTACCGATTTTTGACAGTAATTTTATTAAGCTCCCTATAATCGATGCAGGGTCGAAGTGAGCCATCCTTTTTGCCTACAAAGAAAATGCCAGCCCCGGCTGGGGAAGTGGATGGCCGAATAAAGCCTTTCTCGAGGTTCTCATCAATATAAGCTTTAAGAGCCCTTAACTCTGTCTCCGACAGGGGAAATATGCGTCCGAACGGGATCTCAGACCCAGTGAGTAATTCAATAGGGCAGTCATAGGCCCGGTGTGGAGGTAGATGATCGGCCTTTTTTTTATCACACACATCCTTAAAGTCCTTGTAAGCTGGGGGAATGTGTTGCAGGTTTTCAGGTGCCGTCATAACAGCCAGATGAGCATTTGGAGGTGGTGCCAAGCAATGTAGGTGGCAGTATGGAGAGGGGAAGGAGACCTCTTTCCGGTCCCAATGGATCTGAGGATCATGGGCTTGTAGCCAAGGTAGTCCTAGGATAATAGGGAACATTGGGGATGAGATGAGGTCAAAGCGTAGAAGCTCCTGATGTCCAGAATCCGTGGTGGTAAGGATAGTTGCGGTCTCCAGTGTTACTGGCCCCGACTGTGGCAGGGACCCGTCAGCCAAGTGGACCAATAATGGTTTTCCTTTATTAAAGTATGGGATCTGCCACTCCTTGGCAACGGAGATGTCTAAAAAGCAGCTGCACGCCCCTGAGTCAATTACGGCCGGTAACCGAATCCTCTTTCCCGCCAGCTGTAGGGAGACAGAGAGAGTCACATAAGCCTGAGCAAGGTTAAGATTTTGACAGTTCATAGTGTGTTGAGGTGGCAACTTACTGGGCCGGATGGGACAATTCTGTAGGAAATGGCCGGATCCTCCGCAGTAGAGACACAGGTTGGATCTGCGTCTGCGTTGGCGTTCCTCCTGAGACAGACGGGGGCGGACTAGACCTAGTTGCATAGGTTCCCCGTCTGATGCCAAGGTGCCGGTAGGCAAGGGAGTAGTTGGGTACGTGGAGGAACCTCTTGGGGACCCCCACACTGGTCGCGATCCTTGTAGGCGCTCGGAACGGCGCTCACGCATGCGCCGGTCCAGTTTGGTAGTCAACTGGATTAGTTCTTCTAAGGACGTGGGGGTCTCAACACGAGCTAATTCATCCTTGAGGCTCTCGTTCAGTCCTAGCCGGTACTGGTAGCGGAGGGCTGCCTCATTCCATGTTGTGTCGGCCGACCATTTACGGAACTCCGCAGTATAGTCCTCTACTGGTCTTCTCCCCTGGGAGAGGGTATGTAGAGTAGCTTCGGCTGTGGCAGTACGTTGGGGGTCATCATATAGTTGGCCCATAGCTTCAAAAAAAGAATCCACAGTGTTTAGCAAGGGGTTCCTTTGCTCCATGAGACCGTGAGCCCAGGTCTGAGGTTCTTCTGAAAGCAGAGAAATGATGAATCCCACCTTTACAATTTCAGAGGAGAAGGTCCGGGGTTGTAAAGCGAGATACAGGGAGCAGGCATTCTTGAATGACCTGAATCTTCTACGGTCGCCTGAAAAACGCTCAGGGATAGGCACCCTGGGTTCTGGCACAGCCATCATCATTGCAGGTGGGTTTTGCATTTGAGGTGCGGAGGCCCCGCTGGCTGACCCGGAAGCTGGGCTGGCAGGAGGAGAAGCAGTTGCCAGTTGTTGGAGGCGGGTATCAACCTGGGCATAGCCTTCCTGTAACTTTTGCACCGCCTCCATGAGGGCAGACACCTGTTGACATAACATCTCCAAAGGAGATCCCGCTCTGTTGGCCTCTGTCATGGCTGGTTCGTACTATCAGGGATCAAGTACTCACCGAGGCCAAGATGCCGAGAGCGGTTGCCCTTGCGACTCAGCGCCCACTGCCCCTGGAGATGGTACAGAAGGCAGTTGGCACCAAGAGGCACAAGCCACCTGCTGGTGAAGGCTAGGCGTGGGCCTAGGTGCTGTAGACAGGAGATGTGCTGGGAGCTGGGATCCTGGCTGAGGCTCAAACACTGGTAGGCAGGCTGGAGGTAAAACACAGAAGGTTAGTCAGGCACAAGCTAGGGGGTCAAACACAGGCAGACAAGTCCAGAGCGAGGTAACCAGATGGAGAGACAAGGCAGGGTCAAAGGCAGGCAGAGGGTCAGGTACTGGCAGCAAGGAGCAGATATCCGGGAGTACAGGCCGAGGGTCAAACACTGGAGACAATAGGAAGTCCGGTAAGCAAGCCAAGGGTCAAGGTTGGAGAGAAGCAGGATGGTCAAGGTAATCCGGGTCGGCAACAGGTGATCAATCGAGATAGCAAAACAGCAGGTACAGGCACAAGGACAAGGGACAGCTGAGAGACGAACCAGCGTTGTTTTGGTGTGAAGGCCTCTCTTTTATAGGCCAGCTGGTTGGTCACATGGGGCGTACGCTAGTGCGCATGCGCGCGCGCCGCTCAGTGGAGCCGCGAGCGCGCGTGCGCCGCCGCAGCATTACCCCATCTCTTCCAGTGCGCCGGAGCGCCAGCCCTGTGCGCATGCGCACTACAGTGCGCGACGGACGAGGTTCCTGATAAATGGTGTTTGGATAAGTTGAGACACACAACCCCCCCCCCCCCCAAAAAAAAAAAAGTAATAAAGGAAATATGTATTAAAAAAAAAAAAAATTGAAATGACAAATCCTCCAAAAAATATAAAAAACATTCTTAAGATCTGACGAATAAAAAACATCTAGCCAATAAATCATGAAAAAGAATAAAGAAAGAAGTTTGTGAGAAGTCAGTGTGAATAGGAGCAGCTAAAACACGTCATTCTTCTTGCATTGTAAAGAAAAAGAGAATGCGCTGCATTAAAGACATTTTAACATTGCAGCGTGACGAATGTGCTGTGTCGATTAGGAACGGTAGTTTTACCTGAGCGATCGCTTCCGTCACAGAATTTCTTCTGAGCATGCGTGGCACTTTGTCCGTCGGACTAGGCTACACACGATCGGAATTTGTGTGATCGGACTTTGTTGTCGGAAAAATTGAGAGCAGGAGATAAAACTTTGTCCTTTGGGAAATCCGATGGAAAATGTCCGATGGAGCCTACACACGGTCGGAATTTCCGACAACATTGTCCGATAGGACATTTTCCATCGGAAAATCCGACCGTGTGTATGGGGCTTTACAATTGCATCCGACTCTGCTGGTGTGTGTATCTTGCTTACAGTCAGCATCCCCCTTTAAGTCCCTGGAGGTGTCTGCAGCGGATGGGCCTCACCAGTAGGTCATGGGTAAATGCAAGGAACAGGAAATGCCCAAATAGTGTAGTATTTTGTGTAATATATTTATTTAACATAGATAAACAGAGGTACTCACATTGAATTGTATCAAACAGACAAGTAAAATACGAGCAGTTTGTCACGATCACGTGACTTAATCAGGGGATAACTAATCGTTAGTTGTTAATTACGGTGGCCATTTTCCCGTAGTTCCGATCGCCGGAAGTTGAACTGCGGCCATTTTCTTGTAACTCAGGTCGCCGAAAGTCAACCGGAGGCCATATTTTTGGATATATGTGATGCCCAACACTGAAGTAAACATCCGCCCAGTGGCCATTACTTTGGGGCTCACATGGACAGACATAGCTCGGAGGCCATTTTCTTGTAGAAAAGAACGTATGGAGCAACCAACATTGTGTTATAGTTATGACATTTATATGCTGTGGTCGCATATTCTAGCCGCATCTCTCGGGGCTCAGTCAGGCATAAGTCTGCTGAATAAACGTGTAATTAACCTGTAGCCGACCTCCCACTGTCAATTGACGGCGGAGCGGTGTGGCTCTTGTGGCGGGCTGCCGTCATATGACGGCGCTTACATTTTGGCCACTGGTGGGCGCGCGCGCGTGCCCGACGCGTCGCTGGGGATCCGATGATTGCCCAGTAACTGAGCAGGGCGTGGATCTGTGTATGTAAACACACAGATCCACGTCCTGTCACTGGAGAGGAGACCGATGGTGTGTCCCTTGTACATAGGGACACCAATCGGTCCCCTCCCCCAGTCAGTCCCCTCCCCCCACAGTTAGAATCACTAACATAGGGAACATATTAACCCCTGCAGCGCCCCCTAGTGTTAACCCCTTCCCTGCCAGTCACATTTATACAGTAATCAATTCCTATGCAGCACAATTCGAGAAAATATAAAAAATCACTAATAAAAAAAGGTCGAATTCTATATTGAGGCCCCGGGTTCAGACATATCCCCCATTGTATGCAGCATTATCTGTTCTTATTCATTTGAGTTGGCGCAGGAATCATTTTCTTACCATAGGTGTATATATGTTTATATGTATCTGTTATAATGGTCTGTGTACTAACTGAGTTAAGATCAGGTTCAGACATTCCTGATCGCCGTGGCAAGCAGGGCTTGGTGGTTTTTCGTGTCTTGAGGCGTTTTTGGTAAGGAGACGTATGCGCGTGCGATGCCTATTGGCTTTACTCTGAGCACTGCTGTCCATAAGTAACGAATTACTAACTAACCTGTCAGTTTTAATCAGTCTGTAAATATTTGTATATTTGTATATAGTCAGGAATTTGTGTTCATATGTATGCATACTTTGCTAGGTGGAATGACTGTGTATTATTATATAGACAATAGAAGATAATGACATTGTGTTAATGAATGTTCACAAATGTAAGTTAATTTATTTGTAATCTTTGTAGACTGTTAGGGAATATTGTATGTGTGAGGGAGACTGATCATCTCCCAAATAAGGTTAAAATAAGTCTGTAGTGGTTGTAAAGATGTTGGTGTGGCAGGACCCTGTGTGTTAGTTCTATGAGTGAATTGTAAGAAGTATGCAACTGATGCTGAATTCTACATAGTGTATGATGAATATGGAAATGGTATGTATATGCCATACAAATACAATTAGAACTTTCTGTGTCATATCTTTGATTTTGTGACACTTGTTATTAGTATTTGATAGGAGGATTTATATCTATATGAGTTAAATGTGTATGTGTTTTTTGTATGAGCTGCAAAATGAATCCCTATGTGAATGATTGTATGTGACTTTCGTGCAGAGGCTAGGGATTGATACATCTATGGTGACTGATTGACTTTAGCATTGAAGTTCAAATTGTTATTGGCAGTGAGTGTGTGTGGAAGGCACGATTCATTCATCTTTTTTATATTCTTTTGAATATGTACCTCAGCTAGATAGTGCCATGAATGGGCTGAGGGAGTTAGAAGTTATTTAACCACTTGCTTACTGGGCACTTAAACCCCCCCTCCTATGCAGACCAATTTTCAGCTTTGAATGACA
The DNA here is from genome assembly GCA_028564925.1 of Lithobates sylvaticus. Taxonomy (NCBI): domain Eukaryota; kingdom Metazoa; phylum Chordata; class Amphibia; order Anura; family Ranidae; genus Lithobates; species Lithobates sylvaticus. The sequence continues at coordinate 203,611,608 of CM053029.1, forward strand.
ATTACTCAGTCATGCAACACTGTAGCCAAATACATTTTTTGTCCTTTTTTTCCCCATAAATAGAGCTTTCTTTTGGTGGTATTTGATCACCTCTGGGTTTTGTATTTTTTGCGCTATAAATGAAAAAAGACCGAAAATTTTGAAAAAAAACAAATTTTTCTTTGTTTCTGTGATAAAATTTAGCAAAGTATTAATTTTTCTTCATAAATTTTGGCCACAATTTATACTGCTACATATCTTTGGTAAAAATAACCAAAAATGTGGGGAAATTATTTGGTCTGTGTGAAAGTTTTAGAGTCTACAAGCTATGGTGCAAATCATAAAAAAATCATCACATCTGATGTACTGGTGGCCTATCTAATTTCTTGAGACCCTAACAAGCCAGGAAAGTACAAATGCTCCCCAAATAACCCCTTTTTGGAAAGTAGACATTTCAAGGTATTTAGTAAGAGGCATGGTGAGTTATTTGAAGTTGTAATTTTTTCCCACAATTCTTTGCAAAATTAAGATTTTTTTTTTTCACAAAATTGTCATTGTAATAGCTTATTTCGCTCACATAGCATATGTATACCACAAATGACACCCCAAAATACATTCTGCTACTCCTCCTGAGTATAGGGATACCACATGTGTGGGACTTTCTTCACTGTCTGGCCACATACAGTGGCCCAACATGCAGGGAGCGCCATCAGGTGTTCTAGGAGCATAAATGACACATTACATTTCTCAACCACCTATTACACTTTTGAAGGCCCTGGAGCACCAGGACAATGGAAACACCCACAAAATGACCCCATTTTGGAAAGCTAACACCCCAACGTATAATCTATGAGGCATAATGAGTCTTTTGAATGGTTCATTTTTTTCCAGAAGTTTTTGGAAAATGTGGGAAAAAAAATGAAAATGCATTTTTTTTACGCAAAGTTGTCCGTTTATAAGATATTTTTAACACATAGCATTTAGATAGCAATAATTACACCCCAAAATACATTCTGCTACTCCTCCTGAGTATTAAGAAACCATGTGTGGGACTTTTTCACTGCCTGGCCACATACAGTGGCCCAACATGCAGGGAGCACCATCAGGTGTTCTAGGAGCATAAATTACACATCACATTTCTCAACCACCTATTACAATTTTGAAGGCCCTGGAGCACCAGGACAATAGAAACACCCACAAAATGACCCCATTTGGGAAAGCTAACACCCCAACGTATAATCTATGAGGCATAATGAGTCTTTTGAACAGTTCATTTTTTTCCAGAAGTTTTTGGAAAATGTGGAAAAAAAATAAAAACGCATTTTTTTTTACAAAAAGTTGTCCGTTTACAAGATATCTCCAACACATAGCATTTAGATAGCAAAAATGACACCCCAAAATACATTCTGCTACTCCTCCTGAGTATAGCAATACCACATGTGTGGGACTTTTTCACTGCCTGGCCACATACAGTGGCCCAACATGCAGGGTGCACCATCGGGTGTTCCAGGAGCATAAATTACACATCACATTTCTCAACCACCTATTACATTTTGAAGGCCCTGGAGCACCAGGACAATGGAAACGCCCACAAAATGACCCCATTTTGGAAAGCTAACACCCCAACATATAATCTATGAGGCATAATGAGTCTTTTGATTGGTTCATTTTTTTCCAGAAGTTTTTGGAAAATCTGGAAAAAAAAACGAAAACACATTTTGTTTACAAAAAGTTGTCCTTTTATAAGATATCTCCAACACATGGCATTTAGATAGCAAAAATGACACCCCAAAATACATTCTGCTACTCCTCCCTGAGTATGGCGATACCACACGTATGAGACTTCTACACAGTCTGGCCACATACAGAGATCCAAAAGGCAAGGAACACCATCAGGTGTTCCAGGGACACATAGCATGCACATACCAAGAATTACACCCCAAAATACATTATGCTGAGCAAAACGTAAACAAAAGATTACCTGTGGTTGTAGTAGCACAGTTGTTCACAGGAGGATAGCACTGGTCCAGGCAGCAGGCAGGGACTTGGTCATCAACGCCAAACACAATTGTCCAGGCAGGGAAGTTTATCGGGAAAGTGTCGCTCGGAGAGTCGACTAAGAACATCTGATCGGATATTTTCTGGTGGGCCGTTCGGGAATACAAGGGCAGTGAAAACTTCCTCCTGGTAGCCAAGGAAGCAATTGGGGTTTTGGGTGGAGTTGCGGTAAATTACATATGAATTGTATATTGCCAATTGAAAAAAATAAATTGCAACTTTTTTGTACCAATGGTATGTCCGTCTTGTAGCAAGGTATGGTTCCATCATTTGGTCATTGAAGTCGACTCCCCCCATAAACAAATTGTAATCATAGATGCATTTAGGTTTTAGTATGGGGCCATTCCTTCTGGGGATTTCCACGAAGGTATCATTGTGGATTGAAGACAACATGTAGACATCCCTTTTGTCCCTCCACTTCACTGCCAAATTCTCCTTGTTTCGCAGACTTGCCATTTCTCCTTCTCTCAATTTCTGATTGACAAGACTTGAAGGAAAGCCCTTCCGTTTTTTTTTTTACGGTGCCACATGCTGGTGTCTTCATCCGGTGAAGGTTGTGGAACAGGGGCAGAGATGTGTAGAAGTTGTCTACGTATAAATTGTAGCCTTTCTCCAGTAGGGGGTAAATGAGGTCCCAAACAATTTTCCAGCTTGATCCCAAGTAGTCCGGGCAATTAGGGGGCTGCAGCTGGGTGTCCTTCCCTTCGTACACTTTGAAGGCATACATGTACCCTGTGACTCGGTCGCATAATTTGTATACCTTCACCCCATAGCGGGCCCTTTTGCTGGGAATAAATTGTTTGATTTTAAGCCTGCCACTAAATTTAATAAGGGACTCATCCACACATATGTGTTGGTCCGGGGGAAAAACAGCTTGGGGAATACTTCAGAAAAATAATTTAGAAGTGGCCGAATTTTGAAAAGCCTGTCATAATTTGGGTCATTTCGGGGAGGGCACTGGGTATTGTCGTTGAAATGAAGGAACCTCATTGTCATGAGGTATCTGTTTCGGGACATTACCTTGAAGAAGACTGGCATGTATTGGAGGGGCTGGGTTGACCAATAGGACTATAAAGTGTTTTTTTGGTGAGTCCCATGTTAAATGCGAGGCCTAAAAAAACCTTCAACTCCTCCACCGTTAGGTCTCTCCACTCGTAGGGACTGGCATAATAGGACGTTGGATTATTTAAAATAAATTGCTGGGCATAAAGGTTGCACTGGGCCACAATTGACGCTAACATGTCCTCGGCAAAATTAACTCAAAAAAATTATTGGGGAAAAATTCTCCGTGTCCACCTGGACTCCTGGCAGGGCAGTGAAAGGGGGAATGTTGGCTTCTCCTGAATTAGGAGGAAGCCACAATGGGTTTTGAAGGGCATAGGGAAGGCTGGCATGGGTCCTTGGCTTTTCTTGCCGAGGTACTGCGGTGCTGGTGGATGGCACTGCGGTGCTGGTGGATGGCACTGCTTCCTCACCAGAATGCCTTCGTTTGGCGGGCCGAATATCTTCCTCCTCTGAGTCACTCAGTGTTCCACTACTGAGGACTGGCTCGCAATTTATGTCCGACTGAGAATCAGAGTCTGAAGAGGAATCTGAAAAAGAGAGCTTCCCTTTGCTCTCGTCGGCCTGGGAAAGAATTTGGAACGCCTCCTCGGCGGAAAAGCCTCTTTTGGACATGGTTGCTGGTGCAACTACACAGGTGTGTACTAAGCCTGCAATGATGGGCACTGATGAGGCAGCACTGATGAGCACAGATGGGCACTGAGGTGGCACATATGTGCACTGATGAGGTGGAACAGATGTGCACTGATGAGGTGGCACAGATGTTCACTGATGAGGGGGCACAGATGTGCACTGATGAAGTGGCACAGGTGGGCACTGATGAGGTGGCACAGATGTGCACTGATGAGGTGGAACAAATATGCACTGATGAGGTGGAACAAATGTGCACTAATGAGGCGACACAGGTGGGCACTGATTGGCACAGGTGGACACTGATGAGGTGGCACATGTGGGCACTGATGAGGTGGCACAGGTGGGCACTGATGAGGTGGCACAGGTGGGTACTGATGAGTGTAAAAATTTGCTTATTCTGTATAAGCTTTCAAATGTAATTGTGAGACGAATTTCTTAAATTATCAGTCAGCGTTAAATCAAAAATGTGTGTTTTATTATACACACCAACATATCATTTTTCATGGACGAGCTTTCGGGGTGTGTCCCCTTCTTCAAGGTCTAAGCAGTACTGATTCACAAAAGTTTGAGCAGAAATCAGTACTGCTTAGACCTTGAAAAGGGGACACACCCCGAAAGCTCGTCCATGAAAAATGATATGTTAGTGCAAATAAAAAAAGTATCACGGACAGTACTCAATTTTCTCTGTCACAATTGCACTAATACAGCTACAATCACTTCAAGTTTTATACACACCAAAATAGAAAAAAATACTTACAAAAAATAGTACAATGATACAAAAGAATGTTACTTAGCATAAGATTAAAGTCTTGTTATATTTGTTTTAAAGATTAATAGAGTTCTTAGCAGAGCAGAACACGTGGTCTGCTGAAAAGAAAATGGCAGGATTACCCTTTGTGTGCCAAAAGAGCTGAAGAAAGTCTTGTGTGTGATGAAGATGTGTTCAGAGCTGTGTGTGTGTCATCAAGAGATGTGATCAGGATGCAAGCAGGAAGTCAAGAGAGGGAATTTCAACCAGCAACCAGTTTTTATGAACTTTCCAAATTCCAAATTTTTCCGCCAAAAGATAGACACATACCCTTCTTCCTCTTTAACTCCACCCATCAAAAGGAGGGTGTCGAGAGTGAACACATCATACAACATCTGGTATATTTTAAAGTATAAACTACCCATTCATCTGACAGGAAATGGGTGAAAAGCAGCCAGACTTTTCTTCAAACAAGATATCAGTAACATAGGAATTCCTTATGAACATATATAATATTACAATGTCCATCACACATCTAAAACAGCTTTTAGAACTTAAACCCAGCTGAACATCACATCTGAAATGTATTAAAAACAAAAACTCATTCACACTAATTAAAGGGAAACTCTGCAGAGAGATATTTTTTAAACCAAATAAAATTTTGAATATTAAGAATATAACATTCCCCTCTGAAATATGAATAATAATCATACTTTATATTTTAATTCATTCATCATCATTCATGTCACATACACACAGTTTTTGATCTAACATTTTCAGATGTAATTTCATTTGTAACTGAGTTCGCAATTCCAAAACCTATTCTTCTCTTAAGCATATTTTGCAATAAATCATCTCCTTTCCTAATTTCACTTCTAATTCAAAAATATAATTTTTTCATTCTAAACATTAAACATAACTGGAATATAAGGAATAACATACTAATAATAAAAAGAATAACTACAGGATGTGATAAAATATTTCCTGCTGCTGAAGTTATCAAAGTTTTTCCCCAAATTGATAAACTATTACTGAATTTTTTCCACCAATTACTTCCTGAAAATTCTGACCATTGATGTGATATTTCTTGCAAATTACCTTGTTCATGTCTAAACAATACTTCTGCATTCTGCAGTTCCTTAGCCAAAGCTATTAATAAACCTTTATCCTTTTGAATTACATTTGCCCATTTTTGCCATGGAAATTCATCTATTTGGGCTATATTGTATTGTGTGGGAAGTGCACTTATATTTTTCATAAACATATTTGTTAAATTAGTTCTCAACACATTAATACTTATTGCATCAATGTCTCCTTCTATACAATACAAGCCTTGATTCAGGTTTTCTGTATTTGTACAAGAAGAGAAAAAAGTTTTAACCCTTTCTGTATCTGTCATGATCTGAAAACAAACCTTCTTTCTATCTACACGAGTAATTAATTCAGAAATTGTTTCAACTTTTTCTATTTTTGCTGAACATAATGTATGACTATGATAACAAGAATTAAATATGCTTTTATCTTGATTAGGTAAACAGACAACTTTAGACTGGAATTGTAAACATGATGACAGATCTAATTGTTCTAATTCAGAATTTTCATTGATAAATGCAAAATCTGTATACTGTAATTTATAGTATAATAATTGTGTACTGCTGACAGGTAATCCCAAGACAGTGATTGGAACCAAAATGTGTTCTTTCCCGGCTATTGGAATCATAGAAGAACTATAACATACATCCTGTTTGCATCCTATCCATTTATTTACCCATAAATCTGTATGATTTATAGCATATACATATTCTCTGGGTAAATTCTGTAAAATGCCAAAAGGAGTTATTCCACTTTGCTTGCGCAATTATTTTAAAATTAGTGGAATATTCCATCTGGATTTCTAAACATGCTCTGGCTATATGAGAATGTTGTTTACTTGTCATCAAATCAAGAGTAATATTTAGAAGATTTAAAATAGATAGACCCATGACATTAGCTGTTTTAATGACCACATTTTCAAAAATCTGATTTAAATGATTTAAATGTTTTTGTATTTTAATACCATTACTCCCCACTAAACCAGCGGTTTCTAAATCAGACTTTAAAGTATTGATATCCATACTATTTGTTATACTCCCGATTGTGCCAATCCCTCCTAAAACACCTTCAACTATATCACGCTTATATCTGTTATTATTCCTATTATTAATTCCAAACCATCTCTCTATACCCAATTCCATATTAACCAAATGTCCTTGACATTGTGGAAACCTTGTAGAAATCTTCCATTCTGAAAAATTAAAGTTCCACAAAATAATGACAAACTTTCCTTCTCTTAAAAGAGTTCTGGATTGGAAATGGTCAATCTGAAAAGGAGTTGCAGAGACACTTTTCTTATTAACACATGGAGTTTTCCTTGGAGACATTACAAAAACATTTGCCTTTGCACACTTCACATGATAATTTTCTATTGATATGCAACATTTATATATACCAGTATCATTCAAAGATACACTCATTTGTTGATAAACAAATGTATTATTAATCCAATTCACACTACCAAAAATTCCTTTAAGAATTATAGTAGAGCTATGAAGAAAACTACCCAAAAAATCACCATTCCTTTTCCAAGTTAACAATGCATTTTGAGGTAAAGATATTTTTGTATTACATATCAAATGCAAATTATCTTTATCTTCCATCATTTTCAAAGATTGTGGGAAAATATTAATTTCTGAAACAATCATGTCGACTATAGAAATACAAATTTTGACCCTTAATTGAGTTAATTTTCTTGTTATTTTAAAATCCCATGTTCTTAAAATATCTCCTTTTTCATCTCCTATGATGTCTAAATATTTTGGATTCAATATTTTTACGAAACTTTGAAAAAGATAATAAAATTGATCTAAGGGATAAAATATTTTCCCTGATCTTGGCATGGTATTAGTAACATCTCCAGCCCACATTGTTGAATCATTACCTTTTAAATATATAGACCAGAAACTCCTCAACAATATATTACATATTACATACAAGAGTGCCGGTTTCGTTGTTTGACTTATAAGATCCCTGCATTTTAACAAAATTTGTTTTAGATTCTATATTTACTTTGATTTCAATATTATTACTATGAATAAAATACAATTGCAAACAACAATCATATCCCTGTCCTACACATACAAATCCATACAAATCTTCTGCTGTATTAACCACTTGCCGACCGCCGCACGACGATATACGTCGACAGAATGGCACGTACAGGCAGGAGGGCGTATATATAAGTCCCTACCTGCCTGCGGGTGGGGGGCCTCATCAGGCCCCCCCCCGGTGCCTGCGGCGGTCGGCATCGTTGGGGGAGCGATCGGAGATGAGGGGGAGACCACTCATTCGTGGCCCCCCCCCTCGCGATCGCTCCCAGCCAATCAAACACTTCCTCTAGCCCCGTCATGTAAACAGGGCTAGAGGAAATTATGTCATCCCTAACAGACGCGGGTGGGGGGCCGATCGGGCCCGCCCCCGTGCCTGTAAATTGTCCGGGACATTGGGGGAGGGATCGGAGATGAGGGGGGGGCACTCATTCGTGCCCCCCCCCCCTCGCGATCGCTCCCAGCCAATGGAATGCTTCCCCTGGCTCTGTATTGTGTACAGAGCTAGAGGAAGTGAGGTCATCTCTCCTCGTGGCGGTCTTTTCGAACCGACGCCGAGGAGAGAAGACACGTGAGTTGCACAACACACACACTACACTACACTACACTACACTAACAGTAGAAAACTTTAGGCACACTTTTCACACCCCAGCCCCCCCCGATTGCCCCCCTGCACCCCCTGTCACAGTGACACCAAAGCAGTTTTTTATTTATTTTTTTTATTTTTTACTGTTAACTGCATTGGTGCATTGTGACCCTAATAACTGTTAGGGCAGTTAGATTTAGCCCCCTTTAGGTCTAGGAACCCCCCCTGATAAAGGTTTAACCCCGTGATCACCCCGTCACCAGTGTCACTAAGCGATCGTTTTTTTTGATCGCTGTATTAGTGTCACAGTTGACGCTAGTTAGGGAGGTAGGTATTTAGGTTTGCCGCAGCGTTTTATAGGGTCAGGGACCCCCCATATACTACCTACTAAAGGTTTTAACCCCCTGATTGCCCCCTAGTTAACCCTTTCACCAGTGATCACCATATAACTGTTACGGGTGACGCTGGTCAGTTAGTTTATTTTTTATAGTTTCAGGGCACCCGCCGTTTATTACCTAATAAAGGTTTAACCCCCTGATCGCCCGGCGGGTGATATAAGTAAGGTTTTAGAGTCAAATAGGGTCTGCGTTGCCCCAGGCAGCGTCGGGTTAGTGCCAGTACCGCTAACACCCACGCACGCAGCATACACCTCCCTTAGTGGTATAGAATCTGAACAGATCGATATCTGATCAGATCTATACTAGCGTCCCCAGCTGTTTAGGGTTCCCAAAAACGCATTGTTAGCGGGATCAGCCCAGATACCTGCTAGCACCTGCGTTTTCCCCCTCCGCCCAGCCCACCCAAGTGCAGTATCGATCGATCACTGTCACTTACAAACACTAAGCACACATAACTGCAGCGTTCGCAGAGTCAGGCCTGATCCCTGCGATCGCTTACAGTTTTTTGGTAGCGTTTTGATTCAGTCTCTAACAGTCAGGAGCTTTTTTTTTCCTGTGAGTCTCACTAGTGTACTACTAAATTTAGAGCCCAAAATGGCAAGTCAAACATACACTAGTGAACAGGCCTACTTGTTTCTGAGTATGACAGATAGTGAAGAGGAGGTCACTCATCTGTCAGAATCAAGCTCAGAATACGACCCAGTAGACGACAGCGGCTCCATGACAGATAGCTCTGACGGCGGAGCTGTGGTCCCTGCTAAGGTCAGGCGTACCAGACCCCAAACTCCTTCTTCTGTTGTTGAGGTGCAGGAACCGCAGGTCGCTCGTAGGAGGCAGAGACGTACTAGAGCCGCTATTCCTTCTGGTGAACAGGCAAGCACCAGCGGCCTAGTACACCCTGGACGTAGTCAAACCAGCACTGCAGTATCACGTGGTGACGTGGCGAGTCCCATAAGTGCAGTTCCAGCTGGCGAGGTGGCAAGCACAAGTAGTGTCCCGCTGCCACCAAGAAGACGACAAAGACAGGCCCGTCGTGCCCATAGTGCCCTTCCTGCAGAATTCGCCAATCCTGATTGGGTGCCCACCACTTCTACAGAACCCGTACTTCCACCATTCACTGGCCAACCCGGTATTCAGGTGGAAACAGCTGATTTTACGTCACTTGATTTTTTTTGCTGTTTTTCACCGAAGATCTCTATAGATCTATTGTGGACCAAACCAATTTGTACGCTGGTCAACACATCGCCGCTAATCCCCAGTTGTCCACCCTTGCCAGAGATTGGAGACCAATTACGGACCCCGAATTTAAGATCTTTCTGGGCCTTTCCCTCATCATGGGCGTAGTTAAAATGGGTACGTTGCGTTCGTATTGGTCCACTGAGCCAATGTACCATATGCCCGTGTTCTCTGCCTCCATGTCCAGGGCACGATACGAACAGATTTTGCGGTTCATGCACTTCAACGACAATGAACTCTGTCGTCCTCGTGGAGACCCTGCATACGATCGGCTCTATAAAATTCGGCCCCTCATAAACCATTTCAACCAACGTTTTGCAGACTTGTTTACTCCCCATCAAGTTGTCTGCGTTGACGAGTCCCTGATTAAGTTTACTGGCCGCTTGTCATTCAAACAATACCTTCCCAGCAAGCGTGCCAGATACGGGGTCAAAGATGTATAAGCTCTGTGACAGGGCCACAGGCTATACATGTAAATTTATGGTTTATGAGGGCAAAGATAGCCACATAGAGCCGACAAACTGCCCTGACTACATAGGGAGCGCTGGCAAGATTGTGTGGGACTTGGTGTCACCCTTATTCGGAAAGGGGTACCACTTGTACGTGGACAATTATTACACGAGCGTGCCACTGTTTAGTCATTTGTTTGATCATCAGATTGGAGCATGTGGCACGGTGCGACCTAATCGCCGGGGCTTTCCCCAGCGTCTTGTAGAGTCCCGTCTTAGGCTGGGGGAGAGAGCCTGCTTGAAGTGTAATAACTTGCTCGCTATGAAGTGGAGGGATAATAAGAATGTTTTCGTTCTTACCTCCCTTCATGCAGACACGACGGTCCAAATTACTACGGCGGCTGGTGTTGTGACGAAACCCCCCTGTGTCCACGAGTACAACCAAAACATGGGAGGGGGGGACCTCAACGACCAGTTGTTGGCGCCGTACCTAGTTGCCCGTAAGGCTAGACGCTGGTACAAAAAAGTGTCTATTTACCTTTTCCAATTGGCTTTGCTGAACGCTCATGTGCTATACGGAGCTTCAGGACGTACTGGATCCTTCCTTAAATTCCAGGAAGAGATCATCGGAGCCCTTCTGTTTCCAGACGGTGCTCCACCTCACATTCCCCAACCAAATGCAGTTAGCCGGCTGCATGAGCGGCATTTTATTCATGTCCTCCCGAGTACCCCTACCCAACGAGCCCCCCAAAGAAAATGTCGTGTCTGCAGAAAGCGCGGATTTAGGCGTGACACCCGCTATTATTGTCCCCGCTGTCCTGACAATCCTGGTCTTTGCATCGGTGAATGTTTTGAACGCTACCATACACTAGTTGAGTATTAGCGTAGGGTACAGCATTGCACAGACTAGGCACACGTTCTCAAGAATGCCATCGCATTTTGAGACCAAAACCGCTGGAACCGTTACAACAATTCCGTTACGAACTGTTACAGTTACAAACAAAATTTAAAAAAAAAAAATATAAAATAAAAAAACAAAAATAGTTGTTGTTTTATTGTTCTCTTTCTCTCTATTCTCTCTCTATTGTTCTCTTTTTTACTGTATTCTATTCTGCAATGTTTTATTGTTAACCATTTTTTTTGTTTTCAGGTACGCCATTCAGTTGCAGCGCGGATTTATCTATCTTGACAGCAACAGCGTTTGCTCCCACGATACATAAAGCCGTGACTCCAACGCTGTAGGAGGTGATTTCACCACCACAGTTAAAAAAAAAAAGAGCATATATGCCGAAGCATGGGGGCAGCAGAGGGCGGAGGAGCGATTTGCTCCTAATGCCGCCTACATACGGTTGAAATTCCGACGGAGGCTTGCCCGTGGAAAATTCCGACCGCGTGTACGCGGCATAACTTTTTTGCGGGAGGATGCCCCCATGCTTCGGCATATATATATTTTAGGCACAGGTTGCATTAAAAAATGTTTTATTTTTTACTATGTTTTTTTTTTTGGTATTTGCTTTACAGGTATGGTAAATCTTACTGTTATACTGTAATGTTACTTTGTTTTATTGTTAACCATAATTTGCTTAGCAGGTACGCCATTCAGCTGCAGCGCGGATTTATTTATCTTGACAGCAACAGCGCTTGCTCCCACGATACATAAATCCGTGACTCCAGCGCTGTTGGAGGTGATTTCACCACCACAGTTAAAAACAAAATGGTGCATGTATGCCCATCATTAGAAGTGGGTGGATGAAGGGAGGTTTTCTAATGGTGGGCATACCCACCGATCAATCTTTTTTTTTCGTTCAGCCCACAGGCTGCATGAAAAAAAGATTACAATATATGCCAAACAAGGGCCAGCAACGTACTGGTATGTTGCTGGACTTTGAGTGGTTATACCAGAATGATGCCGGCAGGATTAGGCATTATCTTGGTATCATTCTTTTCAGCCAGCGGTCGGCTTTCATGTAAAAGCAATCCTAGTGGCTAATTAGTCTCTAGACTGCTTTTACAAGCAGTGGGAGGGAATGCCCCCCCTCCCACCATCTTCCATGGTTTTCTCTGGCTCTCCTGTCCCAACAGGGAACCTGAGAATGCAGCCGGTGGTTCCGCCAGCTGACCATAGAGCTGATCAGAGACCAGAATGGCTCCAATCATCTCTATGGCCTAAGAAACCGGAAGCTACGAGCATTTCATGACTTATATTTCGCCGGATATAATCAGCGCCATTGGGAAATTGGGAAAGTATTTTATCACACCGATCTTGGCGTGGTCAGATGCTTTGAGGGCAGAGGACAGATCTAGGGTCTAATGGACCCCAATTTTTTCAAAAAAGAGTACCTGTCACTACCTATTGCTATCATAGGGGATATTTACATTCCCTGAGATAGCAATAAAAATGATAAAAAATATATATAAATGAAAGGAACAGTTGAAAAATAAAATAAAAAAGCAAAATCAATAATAATAAAAAAAAAAAATCACCCCTGTCCCCCCCTGCTCTCGCGCAAAGGCGAACGCAAGCGTCGGTCTGGCGTCATATGTAAACAGCAATTGCACCATGCATGTGAGGTATCACTGCGAAGGTCAGATCGAGGGCAGTAATTTTAGCAGTAGACCTCCTCCGTAAATCTAAAGTGGTAACCTGTAAAGGCGTTTAAATGCTTTTAAAAATGTATGTAGTTTGTCACCGCTGCACGTTTCTGCGCAATTTTAAAGCATGTCGTGTTTGGTATCTATGTACTCGGCCTAAGATCTAATTTTTTATTTCATCAAATACTTGGGCAAGATAGTGTGTTTTAGTGCATTAAAATTTAAAAAAGTGTGTTTTTTCCCAAAAAAATGCGTTTGAAAAATCGCTGCGCAAATACTGAGTGAAAAAAAAAAAATGAAACACCCACCATTTTAATCAATATATATTGTTTGGGGGTTTAACGTAATTTTCTTGCAAAAAAAAAATTATTTTCTCATGTAAACAAAAAGTGTCAGAAAGGGCTTTGTCTTCAAGTGGTTAGAAGAGTGGGTAATGTGTGACATAAGCGTCTAAATGTTGTGCATAAAATGCCAGGACAGTTCAAAACCCCCCCAAATGACCCCATTTTGGAAAGTAGACACCCCAAGCTTTTTGCTGAGAGGCATGTCGAGTCCATGGAATATTTTATATTTTGACACAAGTTGCGGGAAAAATAATAATAATTTTTTTTTTTTGCACAAAGTTGTCACTAAATGATATATTGCTCAAACATGCCATGGGCATATGTGGAATGACACCCCAAAATACATTCTGCTGCTTCTCCTGAGTACGGGGATACCACATGTGTGGGACTTTTTGGGAGCCTAGCCACGTACGGGGCCCCAAAAACCAAGCACCACCTTCAGGATTTCTAAGGGTGTGAATTTTTGAATTCACTCCTCACTGCCTATCACAGTTTCAGAGGCCATGGAATGCCCAGATGGCACAAAATACCCCCAAATGACCCCATTTTGGAAAGTAGACACCCCAAGCTATTTGCTGAGAGGTATGGTGAGTATTTTGCAGATCTCGCTTTTTGTCACAAAGTTTTGAAAATTGAAAAAAGAAAAAAAAAAATTTTCTTTTCTTTCTTCATTTTCAAAAAAAAATGAGAGCTGCAAAATACTCACCATGCCTCTCATAAAATAGCTTGGGGTGTCTACTTTCCAAAATGGGGTCATTTGGGGGGGTTTTGTGCCATCTGGGCATTTTATGGCCTTCAAAACTGTGATAGGTAGTGAGGAGTGAAATCAAAAATTTACGCCCTTAGAAATCCTGAAGGCGGTGCTTGGTTTTCGGGGTCCCGTACACGGATAGGCTCCCAAAAATTCCCACACATGTAGTATCCCCATACTCAAGAGAAGCAGCAGAATATATTTTGGGGTGTAATTCCACATATGCCCATGGCATGTGTGAGCAATATATAATTTAGTGACAACTTTGGGCAAAAAAAAAAAAAAAAGTTTGTAATTTTTCCCGCTACTTGTGGCAAAATATTAAATATTCCATGGACTCAACATGCCTCTCAGCAAATAGCTTGGGGTGTCTACTTTCCAAAATGGGGTCATTTGGGGAGGTTTTGTGCCATCTTGGAATTTTATGGCCTTCAAAACTGTGATAGGCAGTGATAGATAGTGTCACGCCCCTGGTAGTGGTGAGTCTGATTAGCAGAGAAGGGCCTCCCTTGCGGCTCCCGCTCGCCGGTCCCCTGGTGATGTGACAGTAGGACCAGGAGTCAGGAGGGGCACAGGTGCCTGGCAGGAACAACAAGACCGGTACAAGAGATCCCTGGATCAGCTCAGCGGGTTGAGGTAAGTAGGTAATAACAGGTAGGCAGGATCTGTGTGCAGACTGGAACAACAGGTAAGCTGGATCTGTATGCAGACTGGAACAACAGGCAGACTTGGATCTGTGTGCAGACTGGAACAACAGGCAGACTTGGATGGTCAGACGGGCCGGGTCAGGTATCAGGCTGGCAGCGCAGTACAGGTGGGTAAGACAAGAGAATGGTCACAGACAAGCCAAGGTCGATATGCGGGGACAGAGCGGGAGGTCAAGGATAGCCGGGTCAAACACAGGTAAACAGATTTCAGATCAGGTATTCTCACAGAACGCTGTAGAGCAGACAGCGGGGACCGTCAGTGACAGACAGATTTAAATAGCCTCATTGGCGCCAATGGGGGCGCGCACTCGTTCACGCACGCGTGCTCTCGTCTGCGGGCGCGTGCGTGCACGCGCGCGCGCTCGCGCATGCGCAATGGCAACCGAGAACGGGAACCAGGGATGCTGAGGCGCCGATTACTGGCAGGATCCTCATGTCGCCGGCCACTGGTGGAGCCTTCATGACATTGCCCCCCCCTAAGGGGCAGCCTCCGGATGCCCTTCTGGGCAAATTTCTCAGGATGGGCTCTCTTAAAGGACTGGACTAGACTCTTAGCGTGGATGTTCTCCTCGGGCTCCCAGGAGTTTTCTTCGGGCCATACCCCTTCCACTTGATTAGGAACTGGTTTTGGTTCTGCCTTCTTCTGAAATTAAGGATAGCCTCCACCTCGAACTCCTCTTCCCCATCCACCAGGACTGGGTCAGGAGGGATGGCCCTCCTATTGGGAAAGGGATTACTAACCGAGGGCTTCAGCAAGGACACATGGAACACCGGGTGGATCTTCAGTGAATCCGGGAGTTCCAATTCGTAAGCCACCTCGTTGATCCTTCTCTTGACCGGGAAGGGGCCCAGTTTCCGTGAAGGGCAAGCCAATTTTAAGTTGGTGGTGGATAGCCATACGGTTTCACCCGGAACAAGCACCAATTCTCCCCGTCTCTTCTTGTCAAAGATGGCCTTATTGTACTCCTGAGTCCTGGTCATGGTTTCTTGGAGAAGTTGGTTATTGGTGGAGAAGAAATTGATCCGTTCTTGGACTGCTGGCACAGTGCAGTCAGGAAGCGAGTTAGGCAGGAATGCAGGGTGAAACCCATAGTTTGCAAAAAAGGGGGTCTGTTTGGTAGCGGAGTGGGTGGCGTTGTTATAGGCGAACTCGGCCAGGGGCAGGAGGGAGATCCAGTCATCTTGGGCAAAGGAGGAAAAGCAGCGCAGATACTGCTCTAGGGTCTGATTGGTCCGCTCCGTCTGCCCATTAGACTGAGGGTGGTAGGCAGACGAGAGAGCAAGTTCAATATCCAAGGACTGGCACAGGGACCTCCAGAATCGAGAGGTGAATTGCACCCCTCGGTCCGAGACGATATTAGCCGGTACCCCGTGGAGGCGGACAATTTCCCTGATGAAGACCCGTGCCGTCTCTGGAGCTGAGGGGGTGCCCTTCATAGGGATGAAGTGAGCCATTTTGGACAGATGATCGACGATCACGAAGATCGTCGTGTGGCCCTCCGCTGGGGGCAACTCCACAATGAAGTCCAAAGAGATCATTCTCCAGGGGCGATCTGGGACGGACAGGGGCTTAAGAAGACCCCAGGCCCTGGTCTTGGGATTCTTGTTCCGGATACAGGTAGGGCAAGTGTCCACAAACTTCTTGCAGTCGGCCCGCAATTGAGGCCACCAGAAGGTACGTTGTACCAGATCGGTGGTCTTGGCGACACCGAAGTGACCGGCCAAAGCGTGGTCGTGGCATAGCTCCATAACTGTTACCCGAAGTTGCTCTGGGGTGTAGATCTTGTCCCCGTACCAGAGTAGGCCATCCTTCGCCTGTAGCTGGGTTTCGGAAGTGGGCCTTTGCCCTGCTGAGGCGCGTTTAAACTGGGACAGCAAGTCTTCTTGGAGAAGGAGAAAGTTTCCAGGGGCCAGAATGGTATCGGGAGAGGCTTCTTCCTTGTACTTATGGTACATCCTGGACAGGGCGTCTGGTTTGACATTCTTGGATCCGGGCCGATATGTCACATAAAAGGTGAAGCGGGAAAAGAAGAGCGCCCACCTGGCTTGTCTGGGTTTCAACCTTTTCGCTGATTTCAAGTATTCCAGGTTTTTGTGGTCAGTGAATATTAGAATGGGGTGAGAGGCCCCCTCCAGAAGGTATCGCCATTCTTCCAGGGCGGCCTTGATCGCCAATAGTTCCCGGTCGCCTACATCATAGTTCCTCTCGGCCAAGGACAGCTTGCGGGAAAAGAAGGCGACTGGGTGCAACAGGGACTTGTCCCCCTGCCTCTGGGATAGGATAGCTCCCACCGCGATTTCCGAGGCGTCTACCTCCAGGGTAAAGGGTAGAGAGGAATCCGGGTGCCTGAGGATGGGGGCTGAAGTGAACAAGGTTTTAAGGGCCTCAAAGGCCTCCTGGGTCTCGGAAGACCACCGGAAACGGGTCCCTTGCCTGGTCAGCTGGGTGATGGGTGCCACAATGGCGGAGAACCCTTTAATGAATTTACGGTAAAAATTGGCAAAGCCAATAAACCGCTGAATGCCTTTCTTGTCTGCCGGAGTAGGCCATTCCAAGATGGCAGAGATCTTCTGGGGATCCATCTTGATGCCCGTGCTTGAAATGATCAGCCCAAGGAAGGGAATACTCTCCTGTTCGAATTGGCACTTCTCTGCCTTAGCATACAGACCGTGGATACGGAGCCGGCCCAGGACCTCCTTGACATGTCTGCGGTGGGATTCTAGAGAGGGAGAGAAGATCAAGATGTCATCTAAATATACAACGGCAAACAAGTCCAGGAAGTCCCGGAGTACATCGTTAATAAAGTATTGGAAAGTTGCAGGGGCATTGCATAGGCCGAAGGGCATTACGAGGTATTCGTAATGCCCATAACGTGTCCGGAAGGCCGTCTTCCACTCATCTCCATCTTTAATGCGAACCAGGTTGTAGGCCCCCCGAAGGTCAAGTTTTGTAAAGATGGTGGCCGTACCAAGTCTCTGGAATAATTCGGGGACCAGTGGGAGAGGGTAACGGTTCTTAACCGTTATATTGTTTAGTTCTCGATAGTCCACACAGGGCCGGAGGGTGTGGTCTTTCTTCTCCACGAAGAGTATGCCGGCACCCGCTGGAGAGGTAGACGGGCGGATGAAGCCCTTCCTGAGATTCTCCTCAATATACTCTTTGAGTTTGCCTTGCTCCACCTCTGTCAGGGGAAAGACCCTTCCAAAGGGAATCTCTGCTCCAGGAAATAGTTTGATGGGGCAATCATAAGCCCTATGAGGTGGGAGCACCTCTGCTGCCTGTTTACTAAAAACGTCCAGGTATTCGTGGTATTCTTGGGGAATGGCCTGACGGAGGTCCACCTCAGAGTCCATACTTAGCAGAGTGGCCACCTGGGGAGAGTTAGAGGGCCCACAAGACATCTGACAGTACGGGGAGGAGAAGGAGACCATCCCAGTGGCCCAGTCGATAACTGGGTTGTGGGCCTTCAGCCACGGCATGCCCAGAATTACAGGAGATAATGGAGAAAGTATAATGTCCAGGCAGAGTAGTTCCCGGTGGTTGCCCGTGATGGTCATGGGCAGTGGGGTGGTCTCCTGTGTTACTGGGCCTGACCGGATGGAGGAGCCGTCCGCCAGGTAAACTGATAGTCCCTGGGCCTTAGACTGGAGAGGAATCTGATGTTGGGCAGCAAATGAAGAGTCCATGAAGCAGCTGCATGCCCCGGAATCAATAATGGCGGGTACCTGGAGGGTTCTTCCCGGAAGCTGAAACGAGAGGTGAGAGGAAATGTGGGTTAAGGAGTCCAGAGGGCTGGCAGGCATGAGGGGGCACTTACAAGCCTTGGCTGGGCAGTTCCTCACGTAGTGCCCGGGCTCACCGCAGTAGAGGCATAAGTTGCTGGCCCGGCGTCGTTGACGTTCCTCTGGGGTTAGAGAGGGTCTCAGGAGCCCCAGCTACATGGGCTCCGAGGAGTCAGAAAGAGGTGCAGGTCGGTGGGCAGAGCCGGGTTGCAGATGACTTGGGGCCTTAGGAAGCATCCAGGTAGGACGAGAAAAACTGGAGGCACGTTCAGTCCTGCGTTCTCTCAGCCGCCGGTCAATCTGAATGGCCAGGTTGATCAGAGTGTCCAAGGTCTGGGGCACCCCAACTCTTGCCAGTTCGTCTTTCAGTGCCTCAGAAAGTCCTAGGCGGAACTGGTGACGAAGGGCCGTGTCGTTCCACTGTGTGTCCGCACCCCAGCGCCTAAAGTCTGCTACATAGTCCTCTACGGGCCTTCGTCCCTGCTGGAGGGTGCGCAGAGTGGTCTCTGCTGTTACTGAGAGTTGGGGGTCTTCGTAAAGTTGAGCCATAGTGTCAAAAAATTAAGCAAGACTGGCCAATGCAGGGTCCTTCTGTTCTAAGAGGCAGTGGGCCCAGGTCCGCGGGTCTCCGGAAAGTAGGGAGATCACGAAGCCCACCTTGGTGGCTTCCAGGGAAAAGGTGCGTGGCTGCAGTGCGAAAAACAGTTCACAAGAATTGCGGAAGTCCCGAAAAAGGTTGCGGGCCCCCGAGAACCTCTCAGGGATTGGGACCCGGGGCTCTGGGGGGAGCATTACCACCGACGGACCTGAACTTACCCCAGATGGGGGTGCTGGTGGTAGGGAGGGTCCCACGGGGCCGACCGGGTTGGATAGGGCCAGCACCCGTTCTTCCAACCGGGTGTATCCCTGCTGAAGATTCTTTACCGCCTCGGTCAGTCCCGCCAGGTGTTGGCACAGTCCTTCCATAGGAGAGGCCCCCTGCTCAGACTCAGACATGGCTGTCTGCTACTGTCACGCCCCTGGTAGTGGTGAGTCTGATTAGCAGAGAAGGGCCTCCCTTGCGGCTCCCGCTCGCCGGTCCCCTGGTGATGTGACAGTAGGACCAGGAGTCAGGAGGGGCACAGGTGCCTGGCAGGAACAACAAGATCGGTACAAGAGATCCCTGGATCAGCTCAGCGGGTTGAGGTAAGTAGGTAATAACAGGTAGGCAGGATCGGTGTGCAGACTGGAACAACAGGTAAGCTGAATCTGTATGCAGACTGGAACAACAGGCAGACTTGGATCTGTGTGCAGACTGGAACAACAGGTAAGCTGGATCTGTATGCAGACTGGAACAACAGGCAGACTTGGATCTGTGTGCAGACTGGAACAACAGGCAGACTTGGATCTGTGTGCAGACTGGAACAACAGGTAAGCTGGATCTGTGTGCAGACTGGAACAACAGGCAGACTTGGATCTGTATGCAGACTGCAACAACAGGCAGACTTGGATCTGTGTGCAGACTGGAACAACAGGCAAGCTGGATCTGTATGCAGACTGGAACAACAGGCAGACTTGGATCTGTGTGCAGACTGGAACAACAGGCAGACTTGGATGGTCAGACGGGCCGGGTCAGGTATCAGGCTGGCAGCGCAGTACAGGTGGGTAAGACAAGAGAATGGTCACAGACAAGCCAAGGTCGATATGCGGGGACAGAGCGGGAGGTCAAGGATAGCCGGGTCAAACACAGGTAAACAGATTTCAGATCAGGTATTCTCACAGAACGCTGTAGAGCAGACAGCGGGGACCGTCAGTGACAGACAGATTTAAATAGCCTCATTGGCGCCAATGGGGGCGCGCACTCGTTCACGCACGCGCGCTCTCGTCTGCGGGCGCGTGCGTGCTCGCGCATGCGCAATGGCAACCGAGAACGGGAACCAGGGATGCTGAGGCGCCGATTACTGGCAGGATCCTCATGTCGCCGGCCACTGGTGGAGCCTTCATGACAGGTAGTGAGGAGTGAAATCAAAACATTTTTTTTACCAAAGACATGTGGCTGAATACATTTTGGCTTAAAAGTATGACTAAAATTGAGTTTATTGGATTTTTCTTATAACAAAAAGTAGAAAATATCATTTTTTTTCAAAATTTTCGGTCTTTTTACGTTTATAGCGCAAAAAATAAAAATCGCAGAGGCAATCAAATACCATCAAACGAAAGCTCTATTTGTGGGAAGAAAAGGACGCAAATTTCGTTTGGGTACAACATTGCATGACTGCGTAATTACCAGTTAAACCAGTGCAGTGCGAAATTGTAAAAAGTCCTCTGGTCTTTAGGCTGCATAATGGTCCGGTTTGAAAGTGGTTAATATCAACATATCTAAAATCATGATTTTTATCATATACATTAATATCAATAACTCTCTCATTTTTGTCCTTTGTAATGATATCCGAATTGTTATCTTTTTGTTCATCTGTATTGATATCAATGTCTTTATCTCTTTTATTATAGACCTAACCACTTCAGCCCCGGACCATTTGGCAGCCAAAGGACCAGAGGTCTTTTTTTCAATTTCGCACTGCACTACTTTAACTGGTAATTGCGCGGTCATGCAATTTTGTAACCAAACGAAATTTGCGTCCTTTTCTTCCCACAAATAGAGCTTTCTTTTGATGGTATTTGAGTGCCTCTGTGATTTTTATTTTTTGCGATATAAACGGAAAAAGAGCGAAAATTTTGAAAAAAAAAGAGATTTTCTACTTTTTGTTATAAAAAAAATCTAATAAACTCAATTTTAGTCAAACATTTGGGCCAAAATGTATTCAGCCACATGTCTTTAGTAAAAAAAAAATGCCAATAAGCGTATATTTATTGGTTTGCGCAAAAGTTATAGCGTCTACAAACTAGAGTACATTTTCTGGAATTTACACCGCTTTTAATTTATGACTGCCTATTTCATTTCTTGAGGTGCTAAAATGGCAGAGAAGTACAAAACCCCCCCAAATGACCCCATTTTGGAAAGTAGACACCCCAAGCTATTTGCTGAGAGGCATGTTGAGCCCATTGAATATTTTTTTTTTTAGTCCCAAGTGATTGAATAAAGACAAAAATAAAAAAGATTTTTTTTTTTTTCAAAAAGTTGTCACTAAATGATATATTGCTCACACATGCCATAGTTATATGTGGAATTGCACCCCAAAATACATTTTGCTGCTTCTCCTGAGTATGGGGATACCACATGTGTGGGACTTTTTGGGAGCCTAGCCGCGTACGGGGCCCCGAAACCCAAGCACCGCCTTCAGGATTTCTAAGGGTGCAAATTTTTGATTTCACTCCTCACTACCTATCACAGTTTCGAAGGCCATAAAATGCCAAAATAGCACAAAACCCCCCCAAATGACCCCATTTTGGAAAGTAGACACCCCAAGCTATTTGTTGAGAGGCATGGTGAGTATTTTACAGCTCTCATTTGTTTTTGAAAATGAAGAAAGTAAAGAAAAAAAAAATTTTTTTTTCTTTTTTCAATTTTCAAAACTTTGTGACAAAAAGCGACATCTGCAAAATACTCACAATACCTCTCAGCAAATAGCTTGGGGTGTCTACTTTCCAAAATGGGGTCATTTTGGGGGGTTTTATGCCATCTGGGCATTCCATGGCCTCCGAAACTGTGATTGGCAGTGAGAAGTGAAATAAAAAAATTACACCCTTAGAAAGCCTGAAGGCGGTGATTGGTTTTTGGGGTTCCGTACGCAGCTAGGCTCCCAAAAAGTCCCACACATGTGGTATCCCCGTACTCAGGAGAAGCAACAGAATGTATTTTGGGGTGTATTTCTACATATGCCCATGACATGTTTGAGCAATATATCATTTAGTGACAACTTTTTGTAAAAAAAATATATATATTTTTTTTTTTTTCATTATTCAATCTCTTGGGACAAAAAAAAAAAAATATTTAATGGGCTCAACATTGCTCTCATCAAATAGCTTGGGGTGTCTACTTTCCAAAATGGGGTCATTTGGGGGGGGTTTGAACTGTCCTGGCATTTTATGCACAACATTTAGAAGCCTATGTCACACGTCACCCACTCTTCTAACCACTTGTAGACAAAGCCCTTTCTGACACTTTTTGTTTACATGAAAACATATTTTTTTTTTGCAAGAAAATTACGTTGAACCCCCAAACACTATATATAATGTTAAAGCAAAGGCCCTACAGATTAAAATGGTGGGTGTTGCATTTTTTTTTTCCACACAGTATTTGCGCAGCGATTTTTCAAACGCATTTTTTGTGGAAAAAATACACTTTTTTTTATTTTAATGCACTAAAAAACACACTATATTGCTCAAATTTTTGATGAAATAAAAAATATGATCTTAGGCCGAGTACATGGATACCAAACACGACATGCTTTAAAATTGCGCACAAACACGCAGTGGCGACAAACTACATACATTTTTAAAAGCCTTTAAAAGCCTTTACATGATACCACATTAGATTCACGGAGGAGGTCTACTGCTAAAATTACTGCCCTCGATCTGACCTTCGCGGTGATACCTCACATGCATGGTGCAATTGCTGTTTACATATGACGCCAGACCAACGCTTGTGTACGCCTTTGCGCAAGAGAAGGGGGGGCAGGGGTGCTTTTTTTTTTTTTTGTTTTGTTTGTTTTTTTATTTATTTAGCTTTTTTATTTTATTTTTAAACTGTTCCTTCCATTTTTTTTCTTTGTTATGATTTTTATTGTTATCTCAGGGAATGTAAATATCCCCTATGATAGCAATAGGCAGTGACAGGTACTCTTTTTTTGAAAAAATTGGGGTCTATTAGACCCTAGATCTTTCCTCTGCCCTCAAAGCATCTGACCACACCAAGATTGGTGTGATAAAATGCTTTCCCAATTTCCCAATGGCGCGGTTTATATCCGGGAGGGGGGACATTCCCTCCCACTGCTTGTAAAAGCAGTCTAGAGGCTAATTACCCGCTAGAATTGCTTTTACATGAAAGCCGATCACTGGCTGAAAAGAATGATACCAAGATGATACCTAAACCTGCAGGCATCATTCTGGTATAACCATTCAAAGTCCAGCAACATACTGGACATATATTGTAATCTTTTTTTTTTCATGCAGCCTCTTGGCTGAACGAAAAAAAGAGATTGATTGGTGGGTATGCCCACCATTAGAATACCTCCCTTCATCCACCCACTTCTAATGATGGGCATACATGCACCATTTATATATGCCGATGCATGGGGGCATCCTCCCGCAAAAGTTATGCCGTGTACACACGGTCGGAATTTCGACCGTATGTACGTGGCATTAGGAGCCAATCGCTCCTCCCCCCCCCCTGCTGCCCCCATGCTTCGGCATATATGCTCTTTTTTTTAACTGTGGTGGTGAAATCACCTCCTACAGCGTTGGAGTCGCGGCTTTATGTATCGTGGGAGCAAACGCTGTTGCTGTCAAGATAAATAAATCCGCGTTGCAACTGAATGGCGCACCTGAAAACAAAAAAATGCTTAACACTAAAACACAGTAAACAAAATTACATACCTGAAAAGCAAGCATGATAAAACATGATAAAACATAATAAAACATTGCAGAATAGAATGGAGTAAAAAAAGAGCAACAATAGAGAGAGAATAGAGTGAGAGAGAGAACAATAAAACGACAACTATTTTATTTTTTTTTATTTTTTTTTGAGATTCACAGGTAAAAAAGCTCCTGACTGAAGCGACTGAATCAAAACGCTACCACAAAAAAACTGTTAGCGATCGCAGGGATCAGGCCTGACTCTGCGAACGCTGCAGTTATGTGTGCTTAGTGTTTTGTAAGTGACAGTGATCGATCGATACTGCACTTGGGTGGGCTGGGCTGGGCGGAGGGGGAAAACGCAGGTGCTAGCAGGTATCTGGGCTGATCCCGCTAACAATGCGGTTTTTTTTGGAACCCTAAACTGCTGGGACGCTAGTATAGATCTGATCAGATCAGATATTGATCTGTTCAGATACTGTGCCACTAAGGGAGGTGTATGCTTTGTGCGTGGGTGTTTGCGGTACTGGCACTAACCTGGGGCGACGCAGACCTTATTTGACCCTAAAACCTAATTGATATCACCCGCCGGGCGATCAGGGGGTTAAACCGTTATTGGGTAATAAATGGCGGGTGCCCTGACAGTATAAAAAACAAGCTAACTAACCAGCGTCACCCGTAACAGTAATACAAAAAAAAACTGGTTACCTAGCGACACTAATGCAGCGATCAGAAAAACGATCGCTTAGTGACACTGGCAAAAGGGGGTGAAAGGGTTAACTAGGGGCAATCAGGGGGTTAAACCTTTATTAGGTAATATATGGGGGTACCTGACGCTATATAAAAACCTGACGGGGAACCTAAATAACGAAATAACTAACTGGCTAACCAGCGTCACCAGTGACAGTTATACAGTGATCACTGGTGAAAGGGTTAACTCTAGGGGCAATCAGGGGGTTAAAACCTTTATTTAGGTTGTAATATGGGGGTACCTGACCTATAAACCTATTTATGAACCTATATAAACATGGCGGTTACCTAAAAAAAAAAAATGGTTACCTAGCGACACTAATGCAGCGATCAGAAAAACGATCGCTTAGTGACACTGGCAAAAGGGGGTGAAAGGGTTAACTAGGGGCAATCAGGGGGTTAAAACCTTTATTAGGTAATATATGGGGGTACCTGACGCTATATAAAAACCTGACGGGGAACCTAAATAACGAAATAACTAACTGGCTAACCAGCGTCACCAGTGACAGTTATACAGTGATCACTGGTGAAAGGGTTAACTCTAGGGGCAATCAGGGGGTTAAAACCTTTATTTAGGTTGTAATATGGGGGTACCTGACCTATAAACCTATTTATGAACCTATATAAACATGGCGGTTACCTAAAAAAAAAAAATGGTTACCTAGCGACAGCAGTGACACTAATACAGCGATCAGAAAAACGATCGCTTAGTGACACTGGCAAAAGGGGGTGAAAGGGTTACCTGGGGGGCAATCAAGGGGTTAAACCTTTATTAGGGGGGGTAGGGGGCTACCTTGGACCTAAAACTAACTGCCCTGACAGTTATTACAGTCACACTGACACTAAATGCAGTGATCAGTAAAAAAATGATCACTGCAATTAGTGACACTGTGACTGGGGGGGGGAGGGGGTGATCTGGGGGGTGATCAGGGGGTGACAGGGGGGTGGAATATGTGCCTAACTGTACTGGTGTCAGTGTAGTGTTGTGCACTAACCTTAACATGTTCGCCGCTCGGCGTCTCCGGTCACATAGACCGGCGCACCGAGCGTGACATCACTTCCGCCTTCCTGTCTATACAATAGACAGGAAGGGGAAGCTTTTCATTGGCCAGGAGCGATCGCGAGGGGGTGGCCAGAAACCACTGGCCGTCCCCTCGTCCCGGACCGCTCCTG
Organism: Lithobates sylvaticus; assembly: GCA_028564925.1. NCBI lineage: Eukaryota > Metazoa > Chordata > Amphibia > Anura > Ranidae > Lithobates > Lithobates sylvaticus. The sequence continues at coordinate 203,637,514 of CM053029.1, forward strand.
AAGCGATCCCGACCGTCCCCGCCGGCGGAGGGGGGTCCGATCGGACCCCCCAACCGCCGGAAGAATGTCACGTACAGGTACGTGATTCTGCCTGTACGTGCCATTCTGCCGACGTATATATACAGGGGGCGGTCGGGAAGTGGTTAATCACCATTTTTTCTTCTGTCTTAGACTTGTGCTAACAACATCTAATTTTGTTCTAAATAAACCTTTCCGTTCTTGGTCAACTAGATAGACCGCTTATCTTGTATAAAAGATAATTTTGGTTTAATAATAAAACAACAACATGTTATTAAAACAATATCAATTATAGAATATCAAAAATAGATTATTCTTAAAATAAAGATTAAATCCGATATGTGTATGGAAGTAACAACAATTCACATTGTATGTGTGTCTTGGATGGGGGGTGTGACGGACCTCGTACTCAATATGTCCGCCGTAACTGCTTCCTCTGTCCGGTACCACACAATCCAAGACCCCCTTAGCTCAGCCAGTCACCAGACAACACCAGTGTAGGGTACATCAGGAATGAATCTTTATTTGACATGTCACACTTATATACAGCTAGATGACTAAAGCTTAACCTAATTAGCATGAGCTAATTATCTTAATCAACACTGGGCTCCTTCATTCAATTGCAGGGTTAATTAGCACACACAACAATAGGTGAAACACTTCTACAAGCCAGACTATACTCAATTACATAACACAGGTGGCTGGAGTTTGAGTCATGACATTAGCGTCTCTTGCTAATATGCCAAATACACATACAGATTCTATGTGTATTGGGGGGCCAGCATGGACCTGAATCCAAGTATCCCCAGCTCAGGGGTCCCAGGCCTGCAGCTCAAAGAGCACTGTTCCCCCAAATGGCAGGGCCCATAATCCCAAGGCAACAGGCTCGCACTCAGTCCCCTCCAACAGCCTGTGTCTCGGCCAGGTCCGTCACATTTCTCCCCTTTCAGCAGGAGACTAACACAGGAGGAGACCCCAGACGGGTTGACTCCGAAGTTAGTCAGTGGTTCCAGTCCTCTAATGCCTGTACCCACACAGTACCCCAAACAAATTGTTCCAAACAGAGCACGACTCACCCAGCCAACCTCTGCCTCTCTCATAGAACATATCCGCCGCTGGGGAGAGGCCTGGACTGGCCATTCTCCCTGGAGTCTTTTCAGCCGCTGGAGAGAAGGCAGGGTGACTGGGCTCACTCCATCCTGCTGTTGGGGATCTGGGCCGACCGCCCAGCATCCCTGGGGTATACAGGTGGAGACTGAATTCCCATCCACCTTTACAGGAAATCTGTCCTGTGTCAGTTGAGGGCAGAGGCCAGCAGCGCTCTGTTCCGTTGCCAGCAGTTCAGCTGGGCGTAGGAGCTTCCCTACATCATCTGCTCCAGCTAACTGTTGGGGAGGGAGGCCGACTGCCCCAGCTCCCTGGAACTCCGCAGCTGTTACCGGTGCTGGGCAGAGGTTGGTAGCACTCTGCCCGGTTGCCAGCACTTCTGCTGGTTTTCTGTTAGTGGAGACCACAGGCCCATCCACTGACACCAGATCAAGCTGCAGTTGTGAGGTGACAACTGCATTCTCTCCTTGAACCCTGATCTGCAACTCGTGATGGACTGCCACCTCCTCACCCTTCTCCCCCTGTATCTGCTGCTGGGAAGTGATCGCCACCTTCTCACCCTGAGCCTCCAAAACTGACACAGGTGTGGGGCAGAGGTCTTGGACCCTCTGTCCGGTGACCAGCGCTTCAGCTGGGGAAGTTCCTTGTAACTCCCCAGATACTGCTGTTGATGCTGGGCAGCAGTTAGCAGAGCTCTGCCCTGTTGTCAGCACTTCAGGTTTGGGGACGGCAATCTCCAGAGTTTCCACTGCCGATTCTCTTGCATGCTGCTGGACAGGCATATTCCTCCGTCCAACCTCGTTTTGTGCCGTAACAGGATCATCAAGGTCAGTCAGCACTTGCTGCATCCGCCATAAGACCTCCGCGTCCATAGCTGCGGGGCAGGTGGGCAAAGCACTCTGTTACTATGCCACATTGCTGACTCTTCAGCCAGGATTTCAGAGCTGTCTGCTGGTATTTCCTGATAGTCCCAGGCAAAGGGAGCCCCACCCTGCTGCTGAGCAGAGTCTAGCAGCTGTATGTAGGCAATCTCCAGCTCCCATTCCTGAGCGGCCAGGAACTCCAAATCTTCCTGTGCCCAGAGCACTTCCGAGACGTTCAATCTTTGCTCTCTGTGCTCAATTATTTCCTCCAAACGCCACTCCAGATCACTCCCAAAGTCGGGGTCCTCGGACAGCCTCCAGTACAACAATCCCAGGCCATTATAATCAAAGCCTTCCGTGGGCCTGTCATCCGCTGTCCACGGGCACACTTGGGCTACATACCACCGGAGGGCTCTGTAGCTCTCGTCCAAACGCATTTCTGCCCGGATCAGCCTGCTTAACTCAGCTGTCCACTCCTGCTTCGGTTGTTCCCCCAATAACAGCAATCGTACTTCATACTGCGACCAGTACCTTACATGGATGGAGGGGAGAACTTTTCCCTGGTGTCGCTGCTCACAGGCTAGCGCTTCTTTCCAGAGTTGTAGGCGAACAGAATCATACCATCCCAGCAGGACCTGCACCGATACTGGTCCTCTGTGCTGTATCCGCATCTCTCGCAACCTCCTTCCGAATTCCTCTTCCATGATGACGTATCTGTACCTCTGCTATCCGGGCCTTGGATCCAGGTGATGGTTTGGATGTGTTCACGACAAGGAAGCACGATCCCACCGCTGCCAGCCAATTGTGACGGACCTCGTACTCAATATGTCCGCCGTAACTGCTTCCTCTGTCCGGTACCACACAATCCAAGACCCCCTTAGCTCAGCCCAGTCACCAGACAACACCAGTGTAGGGTACATCAGGAATGAATCTTTATTTGACATGTCACACTTATATACAGCTAGATGACTAAAGCTTAACCTAATTAGCATGAGCTAATTATCTCAATCAACACTGGGCTCCTTCATTCAATTGCAGGGTTAATTAGCACACACAACAATAGGTGACACACTTCTACAAGCCAGACTATACTCAATTACATAACACAGGTGGCTGGAGTTTGAGTCATGACATTAGCGTCTCTTGCTAATATGCCAAATACACATACAGACTCTATGTGTATTGGGGGCCAGCATGGACCTGAATCCAAGTATCACCAGCTCAGGGGTCCCAGGCCTGCAGCTCAAAGAGCACTGTTCCCCCAAATGCCAGGGCCCATAATCCCAAGGCAACAGGCTCGCACTCAGTCCCCTCCAACAGCCTGTGTCTCGGCCAGGTCCGTCACAGGGGGATGGATGTTCTAGGGGGACTCAGAAAAAAACTGACTGTCTCCTGTTACACGCTTCTACTCCGAACCTCCAACCCCCACCTTTTTCCTTTTCAAACTAGCTTAAAGGTTTTTCTGAGCTTTCTTGTACCACAGAAATACCCGCAAATTTTGAATGAGCAATTTAATTTCCCTCCCACCTTTCTAAAAAGATGGGCGTCCCTCATTCTAAAATTCCTAAGGGTAGGGCTATGAGTACTATGTATAAAAAACATTTTAAACATATACAATATACATTTCTTTTTACCTTTAAAACAAATACTACATATCAGTATATATACAAATTATTTCTTAATAATCTCCTAATCAAAAAACATTGTAAAATAAAAAGACTTATATTCTTAGCTAACATAATGACATTTTTTATCATGAATTAACCTCCTTTCTCAGCTAGAAATATGTGGAGGGACCATTTTTTTGCATAACATCTGCAGCCATTTTTGACTCCTTTATGGCCTCTCTTTGAGGTATAGACAAAAAATTCATGGGGAAACACATGCAACATTTTCCTTCCTATCATTAGTTCAGCAGAACTTTACACCCATTAAAATGAATGAAACAGTTTGCTGTTATACCCAAAACTTGAAAAACATGATTAATCATAATCAAATAATTAGTGAATCCCACCTGTAGGTGTTGTGGTATATGAAACACAAAATCATACAATCATGACACATGATCCTGTTTTAATAAACCAAAAGAAAGATCACCTATTACCCGGAGAAAAAAACGCAAAGAAATCAACTCTTTACGTTGATCTACAATTTAAGAATTCTGTGTGTCATTTTACTCCACAACATTGATTTTAACCATTGAGGTTGAAATCACTAATTCTCCAAACAAATCTGCTATCTTAAAGCGGTGTTTCACCTAAAAAAATTTTTTTTTTAAAAGTCAGCAGCTAAAAAAAAAGTAGCTGCTGACTTTTAATAAGTACACTTACCCTCCCAGGGCGCCCGCGATGTCAGTCGTGGAGGCCGAGATGTCCCTCGGCGATCCGGTTCCAGCGCCGCCATCCTCAGTAAGGGAAACGGGCAGCGAGCGCTGCCCGTTTCCTACTGCGCATGCGCGAGTCAAATTGGTGAATGGGGAACGCAATGTGTTGTGGGACATAGTTCCCTTAACACACCGCGCCCCATTCACTAGAAGGCGGCGCTCGGAGCAGAAGAGAGAACAGCACCGCGGAACAGGAAGAGGCAGATTAGGACGATCTGCCTAGCAACAGCCATTTCTGGTAAGTAAAAAAATAAATTTTTTTTTTTTTTATTTTAAGTTTTTATTAACATTTTTTTAAAGTTTTTTTTTCAGGGTGGCCCTCCACTTTAACTAATTCAATCTGTCTGTAGCTCTACTGCATATGGCTAACTCTCTGTTTTTAAACAAAATGTATTCAATTTCTAATTGAGTACACAGCTGAAAATGTATTCAGTTACTAATTGAGTGCAAAGCTATGCAGTAGCTAATTGAGTACAAAGCTGTTTTTTTACCCCCCTTTTCAGGTGAACTAAACCTTTCAATGTTCAGCCTGAACAAAACAAAAATAAAAAATATAATAATCATAACAAGGAAAAATAGAAAATAATAATCCAGAGGAATATTAACAAGGAAAAATTAATAAAAAATAATAATCCAGAGGATTCTCCTTGAAAATATTAAAAATATCTCAAAGTCCTCAATAATATTCCAAACGTCAAAACCAAATCTCTGAAGCTCAAATCATAACCTTATCCATAGCAAATAAACATTAACCAAAAAATCCGTACTATCAATGCAGTTCATTTAAGGACTGCTAACATTGTTTTTCACAGTGTTATATGCTACATAATGATACCTTTCATGTCTTAATGGACTATTTTCCGTTTGCAATCTTTGCATTTGGGTCTTCAAAGGGAAATAAGTTTGATTATTTTGACCTCTATACTTCAAATTACTACACAGTCTAACAGAATAGACTTTGCAAGTCCTTGGCATTGTTTTTCGGATAACACAACCTCCATATCATTATTATCCATCAAACAAAACCTGGCTATGTGGCCCTCTCGTTTGCAAACAAAACGTTTAAGAGTTGCTTTTTTTGCATAAACCTTTCTTTGAGCATATGGCGATGAAAATTTACATTTCTGTTTAATATTAGTATGATTGAAGTCAACTGACTTCACACTTTCATTGTCTGAAAAAATACTAACAATTGATTCATCTGATTCAATTCCTGAGTCAAAATCATTAACCCTTACATCTGACTAAGTCACATGTGTGGAACATTGAGCATGTGCAAAAACCTGGGTGTCCAATAATTGCTTTCTAAGTAAACTTATAATATTCTCATGTTCAATCTTTTCCTGAGTCAAGAAAGCAATACAGCTTTCTTTTTCTTTAAACAATTGCAATAATGCATTCATTTTATGTTCCAATTCAACTTTTTCAGTCAGTAATTGTTCAATATATAAATTCTCCTGTGCTTGAGCAATTTCTGTTATTTTATTAAAAGCCGTTACTAACTTCATTACATTACGTAATTTTTTCTTTGTTTTAACTAATGAATATTTATCCTTCTCAATGTCAGCATTTGCTTGTAAACATTGATTATACATTGATTTCCATAAAACTTCATCAGAGATGTGTTTCGATAAACCTTTAAATTCCAAAGTACTTTTATCAGCTAAAACATTTACAAATTCCATATTAAATTTCTACTCACCGAATATAAAACGTTTCCGTCTTCTTGCTCGACTCAAATTCAATGTCTGTCAAGACTTCTGTAAATCTGAAATTCTCCGGTCTTTCACAATAATCAATATCATAATTTTCTCTAGGTTATTTTCAATCTTTGCGAAGTTAATCTCTGTTCATCACTTTTTTCCCCTCTGATCAAAGGAAGGAAGTGGAAAAAAACCTTCCGACGAATGATTGACTGTCTGGCTGAGCCAATGTAAAAATATCGCTTATTCAGTATAAGCTTTCAAATGTGATTGTGAGACGAATTTCTTAAATTATTTCTGAGTCAGCGTTAAATCAAAAATGTGTGTTTTATTATACACACCAAAATAGAAAAAATACTTACAAAAAATAGTACAATGATACAAAAGAATGTTACTTAGCATAAGATTAAAGTCTTGTTATATTGTTAGTTTTAAAGATTAATAGAGTTCTTAGCAGAGCAGGACACGTGGTCTGCTGAAAAGAAAATGGCTGGATAACACTTTGTGTGCCAAAAGAGCTAAAGAAAGTCTTGTGCATGATGAAGATGTGTTCAGAGCAGTGTCTGTGTCATCAAGAGATGTGATCAGGATGCAAGCAGGAAGTCAAGAGAGGGAATTTCAACCAGCAACCAGTTTTTTATGAACTTTCCAAATTCCAAATTTTGCCGCGGAAAGATAAACACACCCTTCTTCCTCTTTAACTCCACCCATTAAAAGGAGGGTGTCAAGAGTGAACACATCAAACAACATCTGGTATATTTTAAAGTATAAACTACCCATTCATCTGACAGGAAATGGGTGAAAAGCAGCCAGACTTTTCTTCAAACAAGATATCAGTAACATAGGAATTCCTTATGAATATAATATATAATATTACAATGTCCATCACACATCTAAAACAGCTTTTAGAACTTAAACCCAGCTGAATATCACATCTGAAATGTATTAAAAACAAAACTCATTCACACTAATTAAAGGGAAACTCTGCAGAGAGATATTTTTTAAACCAAATAAAATTTTGAATATTAAGAATATAACAATGAGGCGGCACAAGTGGGCACTGATGAGGCAGCACAGGTGGGCATTGATGAGGCGGAACAGATGTGCACTGATGAGGTGGCACAGCTGGGCACTGATGAGGCGGCACAGATGGGGCGGCACAGATGGGCACTGATGAGCGGCACAGATGTGCACTGATGAGGTGCACAGATGGGCACTGATTGGCACAGGTGGGCACTGATGAGGTGGCACAGGTGGGCACTGATGAGGTGGCGCAGATGTGCACCGATTGTGAAGATGTGCAGATGGACACTGATCGGCACAGGTGGGCACCGATTGGCACAGGTGGGCACCGATTGGCACAGGTGGGCACTGATTGGCACAGGTGGGCACCGATTAGCACAGATGGGGCACTGTACTGATGGGGTACTGTACTGATGGGGCACTGTTTTGGCACTGTAATGTGTGTTTCAACTCACAGTATTACAGATCGCTAGCACAGATCCTCTCTCTATCGCCTCACATGCAGTCTCTGTGTGAGGAGAGAGAGACGGCAATGAGAGATGATCTCATATGTTCACATTTGAGATCATCGCTCATTGGCCAGGGCGATCGCGCTGTAAATGGCCGCTGTGATTGGCCATTTACAGCGATCTGTGATTGGCTGTGTCCAAGGGACACGGCCAGCACAGAATTTCCCGATGCGTGCATGGGGAGCGAGGAAAGGGGAGGCCGTCATATGACGTCCTCCCGGGAATTGACATCCGCGACGAAGCCGTCATTTGGCTACGGCCGGATGTCAAGTGGTTAAACTGTAGAAAAAAGAAAGTTGTCGTTTTAAGTGATTTATGACACAAAGTTCACCCATATTTTTTTTGTATCTAGCATACTGCTTCTGGAAGGAAATGTATGTAGGTAATCATAGCATCTAAAACTGAAAACAAAGGGTTTGTTTTGTTTTATAGTCATTAGCCCCTTTTTCTTGCTGAAATACTGCAATAGGCAGAGGGTTCAATGTGACATAAATAATACTGAAGTTTACAGTCATAAGAATATTAGACGTTTTGATGATACAGATGACTGTAATGATCTCTCCCGATTGGGTGCTTAGATACAATTTATGTATATATCTCATTGTTGTAGCTGCTCTCTGAGTACTATCTGTTGTAGAACCACTCCCAGCATAGCTTGTCTGTAGATAAATTTAATGCTGCTAATATAATTAATGTCATGCTTAAAAAGATTTTACAGTTGTAGGTTTTACATGTTAGACGAAATACTGTATTTCTTTCAGTATGTGTTTAGGAGTTTAGAAGGTAAAGCCACCATTTTAGAAATAGCTGTCTGCACGTATGTGCAACAACAGCATTAAATCACTTACTGTACTGAGATAAAATGGGGCACATTTAGGGAAGTTATGTCTGGTGAATTTAGACAGAAACTTGATGAGCTGACCAGAAAAATCTCAGAATACGTTTATTAATTTTTATTTTTTATGCTTCTAAACAGGGAAATGTCTATTATAGGAATAGGTCTCGATTTATTAGAATATAAATTGTAGGTTATAATAGGTATTCTGTCTTTTATATTATGGACTGCAGTAGTGAAAGGTGCATTTTATTTTTAGTGTTTCACTCTTGTTCACTCTAGGGTGCTTATTCTCCCTTGTAGCTTTTGTTGTTTATTTTGTCATGTCTCTATCTTATTGTACAGTATTATGTATACTGTCATCTTTATATATTTGCCTACTTAGTAGTATTCACAAAGATAGCAATGGGATTTATTTATTTGGTACAAGGGAAGTGCTACCATCCTATTATATGTGCTATATGTAGCACATACAGGGGTGTGAGTTAGATAATTAGAGTCTTAATTTTTAATATTAGCTTGTAAGCTCTGGTGAGCAAGGTCCCTTATTGGTATTGGCTATAACTTATCTTTGTCCTACCTGATTACAATATTTAGTAATCATCAGGCTGATTATTAGTTTACCTAAAGTAATAATTTGTTTCTTTATTCCAGGAGCAGCCAGCACGTTTTCATATATAATGTTATACTTTATTTTCTTTCACTCCTTTTGATTTTTTTTATTATTCAAGTTCCTAGTTATGCTACTACAGCTGGCAAAGTCAGTTTTTGGATTAGGGTCACTCTGCATTAATATGATCCCGACCGCCCCATGTATATATACGTCGGCAGAATGGCACGTACAGGCAGAACCACGTACCTGTACGTGCCATTCTTCAGGCGGGTGGGGGGTCCGATCGGACCCCCCCCCGGCCGGCGGGGACGGTCGGGATCGCTTCAGGAGCGATCCGGGATGAGGGGACGGCCAGTGGTTTCTGGCCACCCCCTCGCGATCGCTCCTGGCGAATCAGATGCTTCCTCTGTCTGTGTCAATCAAAACACAGGCAGAGGAAGTGATGTCACGCTCGGTGCGCCGGTCTATGTGACCGGAACGCCGAGCTGTGAACATCTAAAGGTTAGTGCACCAACAGTACACTGACACCAGTACACATAGGCACACAAAACACCCCCCTGTCACCCCCAGATCACCCCCCAGATCACCCCCCCCCCCCCCCCCAGTCACAGTGTCACTAATTGCAGTGATCATTTTTTTACTGATCACTGCATTTAGTGTCAGTGTGACTGTAATAACTGTCAGTGCAGTTAGTTTTAGGTCCAAGGTAGCCCCCTACCCCCCCCCCCTAATAAAGGTTTAACCCCTTGATTGCCCCCCAGGTAACCCTTTCACCCCCTTTTGCCAGTGTCACTAAGCGATCGTTTTTCTGATCGCTGTATTAGTGTCACTGCTGTCGCTAGGTAACCATTTTTTTTTTTTAGGTAACCGCCATGTTTATATAGGTTCATAAATAGGTTTATAGGTCAGGTACCCCCATATTACAACCTAAATAAAGGTTTTAACCCCCTGATTGCCCCTAGAGTTAACCCTTTCACCAGTGATCACTGTATAACTGTCACTGGTGACGCTGGTTAGCCAGTTAGTTATTTCGTTATTTAGGTTCCCCGTCAGGTTTTTATATAGCGTCAGGTACCCCCATATATTACCTAATAAAGGTTTTAACCCCCTGATTGCCCCTAGTTAACCCTTTCACCCCCTTTTGCCAGTGTCACTAAGCGATCGTTTTTCTGATCGCTGCATTAGTGTCGTGCGCTAGGTAACCATTTTTTTTTTTTTTTTAGGTAACCGCCATGTTTATATAGGTTCATAAATAGGTTTATAGGTCAGGTACCCCCATATTACAACCTAAATAAAGGTTTTAACCCCCTGATTGCCCCTAGAGTTAACCCTTTCACCAGTGATCACTGTATAACTGTCACTGGTGACGCTGGTTAGCCAGTTAGTTATTTCGTTATTTAGGTTCCCCGTCAGGTTTTTATATAGCGTCAGGTACCCCCATATATTACCTAATAAAGGTTTTAACCCCCTGATTGCCCCTAGTTAACCCTTTCACCCCCCCCTTTTGCCAGTGTCACTAAGCGATCGTTTTTTTTCTGATCGCTGCATTAGTGTCGCTAGGTAACCAGTTTTTTTTTGTATTACTGTTACGGGTGACGCTGGTTAGTTAGCTTGTTTTTTATACTGTCAGGGCACCCGCCATTTATTACCCAATAACGGTTTAACCCCCTGATCGCCCGGCGGGTGATATCAATTAGGTTTTAGGGTCAAATAAGGTCTGCGTCGCCCCAGGTTAGTGCCAGTACCGCAAACACCCACGCACAAAGCATACACCTCCCTTAGTGGCACAGTATCTGAACAGATCAATATCTGATCTGATCAGATCTATACTAGCGTCCCAGCAGTTTAGGGTTCCAAAAAAAAAAACGCATTGTTAGCGGGATCAGCCCAGATACCTGCTAGCACCTGCGTTTTCCCCCTCCCCAGCCCAGCCCAGCCCACCCACCCAAGTGCAGTATCGATCGATCACTGTCACTTACAAAACACTAAGCACACATAACTGCAGCGTTCGCAGAGTCAGGCCTGATCCCTGCGATCGCTAACATTTTTTTTTTGTGGTAGCGTTTTGATTCAGTCGCTTCAGTCAGGAGCTTTTTTACCTGTGAATCTCAAAAAAAAAAAAAAAAAAAAAAATAGTTGTCGTTTTATTGTTCTCTCTCTCACTCTATTCTCTCTCTATTGTTGCTCTTTTTTTACTCCATTCTATTCTGCAATGTTTTATTATGTTTTATCATGTTTTATCATGCTTGCTTTTCAGGTATGTAATTTTGTTTACTGTGTTTTAGTGTTAAGCATTTTTTTGTTTTCAGGTGCGCCATTCAGTTGCAACGCGGATTTATTTATCTTGACAGCAACAGCGTTTGCTCCCACGATACATAAAGCCGCGACTCCAACGCTGTAGGAGGTGATTTCACCACCACAGTTAAAAAAAAGAGCATATATGCCGAAGCATGGGGGCAGCAGGGGGGGGGGGAGCGATTGGCTCCTAATGCCACGTACATACGGTCGAAATTCCGACCGTGTGTACACGGCATAACTTTTGCGGGAGGATGCCCCCATGCATCGGCATATATAAATGGTGCATGTATGCCCATCATTAGAAGTGGGTGGATGAAGGGAGGTATTCTAATGGTGGGCATACCCACCAATCAATCTCTTTTTTTCGTTCAGCCAAGAGGCTGCATGAAAAAAAAAAGATTACAATATATGTCCAGTATGTTGCTGGACTTTGAATGGTTATACCAGAATGATGCCTGCAGGTTTAGGTATCATCTTGGTATCATTCTTTTCAGCCAGTGATCGGCTTTCATGTAAAAGCAATTCTAGCGGGTAATTAGCCTCTAGACTGCTTTTACAAGCAGTGGGAGGGAATGTCCCCCCTCCCGGATATAAACCGCGCCATTGGGAAATTGGGAAAGCATTTTATCACACCAATCTTGGTGTGGTCAGATGCTTTGAGGGCAGAGGAAAGATCTAGGGTCTAATAGACCCCAATTTTTTCAAAAAAAGAGTACCTGTCACTGCCTATTGCTATCATAGGGGATATTTACATTCCCTGAGATAACAATAAAAATCATAACAAAGAAAAAAAATGGAAGGAACAGTTTAAAAATAAAATAAAAAAGCTAAATAAAAAAAAAAAAAAACAAAAAAAAAAAAAAAAACAACCCCTGCCCCCCCTTCTCTTGCGCAAAGGCGTACACAAGCGTTGGTCTGGCGTCATATGTAAACAGCAATTGCACCATGCATGTGAGGTATCACCGCGAAGGTCAGATCGAGGGCAGTAATTTTAGCAGTAGACCTCCTCCGTGAATCTAATGTGGTATCATGTAAAGGCTTTTAAAGGCTTTTAAAAATGTATGTAGTTTGTCGCCACTGCGTGTTTGTGCGCAATTTTAAAGCATGTCGTGTTTGGTATCCATGTACTCGGCCTAAGATCATATTTTTTATTTCATCAAAAATTTGAGCAATATAGTGTGTTTTAGTGCATTAAAATAAAAAAAAGTGTATTTTTTCCACAAAAAATGCGTTTGAAAAATCGCTGCGCAAATACTGTGTGGAAAAAAAAAATGCAACACCCACCATTTTAATCTGTAGGGCCTTTGCTTTAACATTATATATAGTGTTTGGGGGTTCAACGTAATTTTCTTGCAAAAAAAAAATATGTTTTCATGTAAACAAAAAGTGTCAGAAAGGGCTTTGTCTACAAGTGGTTAGAAGAGTGGGTGACGTGTGACATAGGCTTCTAAATGTTGTGCATAAAATGCCAGGACAGTTCAAACCCCCCCCCAAATGACCCCATTTTGGAAAGTAGACACCCCAAGCTATTTGATGAGAGCAATGTTGAGCCCATTAAATATTTTTTTTTTTTTGTCCCAAGAGATTGAATAATGAAAAAAAAAAAAATATATATATTTTTTTTTACAAAAAGTTGTCACTAAATGATATATTGCTCAAACATGTCATGGGCATATGTGGAAATACACCCCAAAATACATTCTGTTGCTTCTCCTGAGTACGGGGATACCACATGTGTGGGACTTTTTGGGAGCCTAGCTGCGTACGGAACCCCAAAAACCAATCACCGCCTTCAGGCTTTCTAAGGGTGTAATTTTTTTATTTCACTTCTCACTGCCAATCACAGTTTCGGAGGCCATGGAATGCCCAGATGGCATAAAACCCCCCAAAATGACCCCATTTTGGAAAGTAGACACCCCAAGCTATTTGCTGAGAGGTATTGTGAGTATTTTGCAGATCTCGCTTTTTGTCACAAAGTTTTGAAAATTGAAAAAAAAAAAAAAAAATTTTTTTTTTCTTTACTTTCTTCTTCATTTTCAAAAACAAATGAGAGCTGTAAAATACTCACCATGCCTCTCAACAAATAGCTTGGGGTGTCTACTTTCCAAAATGGGGTCATTTGGGGGGGTTTTGTGCTATTTTGGCATTTTATGGCCTTCGAAACGGTGATAGGTAGTGAGAGAGTGAAATCAAAAATTTGCACCCTTAGAAATCCTGAAGGCGGTGCTTGGGTTTCGGGGCCCCGTACGCGGCTAGGCTCCCAAAAAGTCCCACACATGTGGTATCCCCATACTCAGGAGAAGCAGCAGCAAATGTAATTTTGGGGTGCAATTATAACTATGGGTGTGCAATTCCACATAATCACTATGGCATGTGTGAGGGGTCATTTGGGGGGGGTTTTGTGCAATATAAACTCACCCTTAGAAATCCTGAAGGCGGTGCTTGGGTTTCGGGGCCCCGTACGCGGCTAGGCTCCCAAAAAGTCCCACACATGTGGTATCCCCATACTCAGGAGAAGCAGCAAAATGTATTTTGGGGTGCAATTCCACATATAACTATGGCATGTGTGAGCAATATATCATTTAGTGACAACTTTTTGAAAAAAAAAAAAAATTTTTTTTTTTTTGTCTTTATTCAATCACTTGGGACTAAAAAAAAAAATATTCAATGGGCTCAACATGCCTCTCAGCAAATAGCTTGGGGTGTCTACTTTCCAAAATGGGGTCATTTGGGGGGGTTTTGTACTTCTCTGCCATTTTAGCACCTCAAGAAATGAAATAGGCAGTCATAAATTAAAAGCGGTGTAAATTCCAGAAAATGTACTCTAGTTTGTAGACGCTATAACTTTTGCGCAAACCAATAAATATACGCTTATTGGCATTTTTTTTTACTAAAGACATGTGGCTGAATACATTTTGGCCCAAATGTTTGACTAAAATTGAGTTTATTAGATTTTTTTTATAACAAAAAGTAGAAAATCTCTTTTTTTTTCAAAATTTTCGCTCTTTTTCCGTTTATATCGCAAAAAAAAAAAAAAATCACAGAGGCAATCAAATACCATCAAAAGAAAGCTCTATTTGTGGGAAGAAAAGGACGCAAATTTCGTTTGGTTACAAAATTGCATGACCGCGCAATTACCAGTTAAAGTAGTGCAGTGCGAAATTGAAAAAAGACCTCTGGTCCTTTGGCTGCCAAATGGTCCGGGGCTGAAGTGGTTAAGGGGTGTACACAGCACTGGTATCACATAAGTGTACCCATTTTTATGAAAAATCTGTTCCATTCTGCTCTATGCTTGACATAGATGATAGAACCTCGTGTCCACACTCATATTTCATTGGTGGACAGGATGTATGGGCTGTTGTAGATCAAAATTAAATACAATTTACTGGGCCATATGAAACTTTGGATAGATTTGTCACTAGGTTTAGGAGTTCTTGAGGCAAATAATAGTTGCTTAGACTTAATGCTGTACAGTGGGAGATGAAATGTTCATGTGTTTAAAATAATTAACTAAATTGGTGTAGTTTTGTTTCTAAAGAGATCCTTGTTTTAGATGTGATCTCTTTTACCAATCAAAGCCACTAAAGGAATGTATGTCAGTAATTCTTGATGACTGCAAGTACATTCAAAGGGTGTTCCGGGAAAAAAATTGGAAAAAATTACACATACTGCAGCTGCTGGCTTTTAATAAATGGACACGTACCTGTCCTGCAGTCCCTCGATGTCGGCACCGCAGCTGATGTCTCCATCAGCTGTCGGGTGCTGCCGCCGACATTGCGGGTAAGGTAACCCGGCAGTGTAGCCTTTCGGCTTCACGCCGGGAACCTTACTGCGCATGTGCGAGGCCCCGCTCCTCTCTCCTATTATCCCGGTGGCCGAGGGAGGAGGAGGAGGGAGCCCCGGACTTCCAGAAGTGGGAAAGGATACCTGTCAAAGACAGCTATCCTGTCCCCCCTCCCCCCGAAAGGTGCCAATTGTGACACCGGAAGGGGGGAGGAATCCAATGAGCGGAAGTTCTACTTTAGGGTGGAGCTCCGCTTTAACTAGTTGCCGACCGCCACGCAACGATGTACGTCGGCAGAATGGCATATGGGCGTACCTGGACGTCCCCCGGTGCCAGCAGCGGACGGAATCCCTTCAGTAGTGATCCGTGCTGAGGGGGAGGCCACTGATTCATGGCCAGCCCCTCGCGATTGCTCCTGTTTTAGGGTCAGATAGGGTCTGCGTCACCCCAGGCAGCGGCAGGTTAGTGCCAGTACCGCTAATACCCACGCACGCAGCATACACCTCCCTTAGTGGTATAGTATCTAAACCGGATCGATATCTGATCTGATCAGATCTATACTAGCGTGTTTTCAGGTATGCCATTCAGCTGCAGCACGGATTTATTTATCTTGACAGCAACAGTGTTTGCTCCCACGATACATAAAGCTGTGACTCCAGCGCTGTCGGAGGTGATTTCACTACCACAGTTAAAAAAAAGAGCATATATGCTGAAGCATGGGGGCAGCAGGGGCGGAGGAGCAATTTGCTCCTAAATTTTGCGGGTGGATGCCCCCATGCTTCGGCATATATATATTTTAAGCACAGGTTGCGTTAAAAATTTTTTTATTTTAACCATTACTTTTTTTTTTATTAGCTTTGTAGATATGGTAAGAGTTACTGTTATACTGTAACGTTACTTTGTTTAATTGTTAACCATCATTTGCTTAGCCGGTACACATTCGGCTGCAGCATGGATTTATGTATCTTGACAGCAACAGCGTTTGCTCCCATGATACAAAAAGCCGCGACTCCAGCGATGTAGGAGGTGATTTCACCACCACAGTTAAAAACAAAATGGTGCATTTATTCCCATCATTAGAAGTGGGTGGATGAAGGGAGGTATTCTAATGGTGGGCATTACCGATCAATCTCTTTTTTTGTTCAGCCCACAGGCTGCATGAAAAAAAAGATTACAATATATGCCCAATTGGGATGGGCCCAGTGTTCGATTCGAACCCACGTTCGAATCGAACATCGGCCGTTCGTCCGCTCGTCAAGCCCAGAACTATGTGGGCCGTTCGCATTAAATTTGTGTGATGCTTGGCCAATCATAGAGCCAGCAGCGAGGAGAGCAATAATTGGCCACAGGTAGGATGCCTGTGGCCAATTATAGCTCAGGGGGTTTAGTACACGCCCCACACTATATAAGGCCGCCGCGCGCCGGCGGCCTCATGTAGTGTGTTCCGGCGTTAGGAACAGTGAGAGACTGTACTGCTCTGTACAGTGTCTGCTTGTGCATTATCTGCTATTTTGATTCATCTGCATTATCTGCTTGTGATTCATTTACATTATCTGCTTGTGGATTCTGGGGATTAGTGTAGGGAAAGAGAAAAAATAGGCAGGGTAGTTTATTCTTCTCAGTGCTGTTCTCAATCTCTACCAATCCAGCCACCTGCAGGAGTAGTTAGTGTGTGTGCGTGCTGTGTTAATATAGCACAGCAGTAGCACATTAAACCACCTTTACCTGTATATGCTCTTCTGGCGTGTTTTATCATCTAAGGCAGCCAGCTAGCCAGCCAGTCAGCCATCTGCAGTGTGTGTCTGTGTGCTCTGTGACTATAGCACAGCATACTAAACCACATTACGCTGTATCTGCTCTTCTGGCGTGTTGTCATCTAAAGCAGGCAGCCAGCTAGCCAGCCAGTCAGCCATCTACAGCAGTGTTTGTGTGTGTGTGTGTGTGCTCTGTGACTATAGCACAGCACACTAAACCACATTACGCTGTATCTGCTCTTCTGGCGTGTTGTCATCTCAGGCAGGCAGCCAGCTAGCCAGCCATCTGCAGGAGTGTGTGTGTGTGCTGTGTGAGTATAGCACAACACACTAAACCACATTACGCTGTATCTGCTCTAAGGCAGGCAGCCAGCTAGCCAGCCAGTCAGCCATCTACAGCAGTGTGTGTGTGTGCGTGTGTGTGTGTGCTCTGTGACTATAGCACAGCACACTAAACCACATTACGCTGTATCTGCTCTTCTGGCGTGTTGTCATCTAAGGCAGGCAGCCAGCTAGCCATCCAGTCAGCCATCTACAGCAGTGTTTGTGTGTGTGTGCTCTGTGACTATAGCACAGCACACTAAACCACATTACGCTGTATCTGCTCTTCTGGCGTGTTGTCATCTAAGGCAGGCAGCCAGTCAGCCATCTACAGCAGTGTGTGTGTGTGCTCTGTGACTATAGCACAGCACACTAAACCACATAACGCTGTATCTCCTCTTCTGGCGTGTTGTCATCTAAGGCAGGCAGCCATCTGGAGGAGTGTGTGTGTGTGTGTGTGTGTGTGTGTGCTGTGTGAGTATAGCACAGCACACTAAACCACATTACGCTGTATCTGCTCTTCTGGCATGTTGTCATCTAAGGCAGGCAGCCAGCTAGCCAGCCAGCCAGCCATCTACAGCAGTGAGTGTGTGTGTGTGCTCTGTGACTATAGCACAGCACACTAAACCACATTACGCTGTATCTGCTCTTCTGGCGTGTTGTCATCTAAGGCAGGCAGCCAGCTAGCCAGCCAGTCAGCCATCTGGAGGAGTGTGTGTGTGTGTGCTGTGTGAGTATAGCACAGCACACTAAACCACATTACGCTGTATCTGCTCTTCTGGCATGTTGTCATCTAAGGCAGGCAGCCAGCTAGCCAGCCATCTACAGCAGTGAGTGTGTGTGTGTGTGCTCTGTGACTATAGCACAGCACACTAAACCACATTACGCTGTATCTGCTCTTCTGGCGTGTTGTCATCTAAGGCAGGCAGCCAGCCAGCTAGCCAGCCAGTCATCTGCAGGAGTGTGTGTGTGTGCTGTGTGAGTATAGCACAGCACACTAAACCACCTCACCCTGTATCTGCCCTTCTGCCCTGTTGTCATCTAAGACAGCCATCTGCAGGAGTTAGTGTGTGTACACTACCCATTACAATGTCTGGAAGACCGACAAGGAGAGGCAGACAGTCCCGAGCCAAGAAAACAGGGCAAGCAGGCTCTGTGTCTAGAGACAACAGTGCTGGTCGTGGACGTGGTGCATCGTCATCAGCACGTGGCCATGGGACACGCTTGTCCTTCTTTTCGGCAGCTGGACATGTTGAGCCGCATCATGCCGAAGGCTTGGTAGAGTGGATGACCAAGCCCTCCTCAAGCTGCCAACGCGTACTCAATGTCATCATCAGGCACCCCTTCCCTAGACCCACCATGTCCTCCTGAGGAGTCCCCCGAACTGTTTGAGCACAGTGTTGGGTACATGCTCCAGGAGGATGCCCAGCGTTTTGAAGGCTCGGATGATGATACCCAGCTAGAGGAAGGCAGTAGCGTGAGCGCAGAGAGAGGGGATGCTCAAGGACAGCAATCTGGCAGTCATGTTCCACCAGCTGCAGCTTACTGCCAGGTTTGCTCCAGTGGTGAAGAGGGGGGGGGGGTGATGAGGTCACTGACTCCACGTGGGTGCCTGAACAGAGAGAGGAGGAGGAGGCGGCACATCTCTAACGAGGCAGGATGCCCTCCGGGGGCCAGCTTGAGGCCAGCACACCAACTGAATCACACCGCAGAGCTCCGCCTGTGCAGGGTGCTGCCTCTGCACGTTATTACAAAAGTTCTTTGGTGTGGGCCTTTTTTGAGATGAGAGCATCAGATCGCACCACTGCTATTTGCAATATATGTCTCAAGCGTATCTCGCGTGGCCAAAACATCAGCCACTTGGGCACCACAAGCATGACCAGACATATGTCGACCTGCCATGCAGCTTGTTGGCAAGCGCACATTAAAGACCCACACCAAAGAACAAAGCGGACCTCTCCTTGCTCCTCATCAGCTGGGATCTCCAACCCCACTATACCTTCAGTCCTCTCTGAAAGCTGCACTGAGAGGAATGAAGGTGTAGAATTAGGTGTGTCACAGCCAAGTACTTGTGGGCACTCTGCTAGCAGTACACCGACGTCCGATTGTACCAGGCAAATTTCCCTGCCCCAGCTGCTGGACCGTCGAAAGAAGTTTACTCCCAGCCATCCACATGCCCAGCGGTTGAATGCTAGCTTGGCTAAATTACTAGCACTCCAACTGCTGCCTTTTCAGTTGGTAGACTCGGCCCCTTCCGTGAGTTTGTTCAATGTGCGGTTCCTCAGTGGCAGGTTCCCAAACGCCACTTTTTCTCACGGAAGGCGATTCTGGCTCTCTACCGGCATGTGGAAGGCAATGTCCATGCCTCGCTGGACAGGGCGGTCAGTGGTAAGGTGCATATTAACTCTGACTTATGGTCCAGCAGGCATGGACAGGGACGTTACCTGTCTTTCACGGCCCAATGGGTCACTCTTTTGGCAGCTGGGAAGGATGCAGGACAAGGTGCAGTAGTGTTGGAGGCTGTTCCGCCACCACGCCTCCAAAATGCTACTACTGATTGTGACACACCTCTCTCCTCCACCCCCTCCTCTTCTTCTTCCTCCATGGCCTCTTCCAGTGCTCTGTCCTCGGAACCAGCAGTGCTCCGTAGGCGTCCAAGGGGCTACGCAAGTACGCAGGCAAAAAGATGCCATGCCGTGCTTGCGCTGGTGTGTTTGGGGGACAGGAGCCACACTGGGGCAGAGGTTCTGTCAGCTCTGCAGGGGCAGGCCGAGAGGTGGTTGACGCCACGCCAGCTTAAGCCAGGAATGGTGGTTTGTGACAAAGGCACCAACCTCCTCTCCGCCCTGCGACAGGGACAACTGACCCATGTGCCCTGTATGGCTCACGTCCTTAACCTGGTGGTGCAGCGGTTCTTGGGCAGGTACCCAGGCTTACAGGATGTCCTGAGGCAGGCTAGGAAAGTCTGTGTGCATTTCCGCCATTCATATAATGCCAGTGCTCGGCTGGCTGAGCTGCAAAAGGAGTTGAACCTGCCCAAGAACCGCCTTATATGTGACATGCCCACCAGGTGGAACTCAACATTGGCCATGCTGCAGCGACTGCACACGCAGCAGAGGGCCATTAATGAGTACCTGTGCGGCTACGGCACCAGGACAGGATCAGGGGAGCTCAGATTTTTTCCCCCAAGCCAGTGGAGCATGATCAGGGATGCATGCACTGTCCTGTCACCATTTGAAGAGGCCACGAGGATGGTGAGCAGTGACAGTGCATGCATCAGTGACACTGTACCTCTTGTCCACATGTTGGAGCATACGCTGCATGGGATAATGGACAGGGCACTTGAGGCAGAACAGAGGCAGGAAGAGGAGGACTTCCTTGCCTCTCAAGGCCCCCTTTATCCAGACAGTGTTCCTTCTCTCCCACCCATCACACAGGAAGAGGAGGAGGAGGAGGAGGAGGAGGAGGAGAATTCTGTCAGCATGGAGGTGGAGCCTGGCACTCAGCATCAGCAGCAGCAGCAGTCTTTTAGGGATGATTTACAGTCCCAAGAAACCAGTGGACTTGTACGTGGCTGGGAGGAGGTGGCTGCGGATCATGTCGTCCTCAGTGACCCAGAAGACTCAGGACCGAATGCCTCAGCTAACCTACGTTGTATGGCCTCCCTGATCCCGCAAAGCCTGCGGAAGAATCCTCGTATTCTTCGGATCAAGGAGAGGGACCATTACTGGCTGGCCACTCTCCTTGATCCACGGTACGAGGGTAAGGTTGCGGACCTTATCTTGCCGTCGCAGAGGGAGCAGAGGATGAGACATCTCCGGGAGGCCTTGCAGAAAGGTCTGTGCAACCCGTTCCCAGAGACTGGGAGGTTACAAACTCCTGGTCCTGGACGACGAGTTGCTGAGGCTTTAGTCAGTAGCAGAAGGAGCGGTGGGGAAGGTGGACGTCTGACCGATGCGTTCAGACAATTTTTTAGTCCGCAGCCCCAAGGTATGATCGGTTCCAGCAACCATCGCCAGCGTCTGATATACATGGTGAGGAATAGGAAAAAAACTCTAAAGGTGGGACTATACCGGCAACTAGATAAACCATATAGGCTACATGAGATAATTTTATAAATTTATTTTACAAAGTAGAAAAACATACAGAAATTTTAGAAAAAGTTCTTTAAAAACAATATGACAAATGGTACAAAATGATATGCATATCTGAAGTAGGTGAAGGTGTAGAATTCCGACGCGTTTCCAAATGGCTGAAAATATGCCTATCTTCCTCAGGGAATTATAGTCACCATCTACAGAATATCAAGACATGTCAATTATATAAAAAGAGAGAGAAATTCCGTACCCCATTTTAACATAGAGTAGAGAAACATATATTGCATAGGAGTATACATAAATACTCAGTATGTATAGATAATACACTATGAATAATACACTTACATAGTCATATATAGCATCACATGTATAGCATTGCCTCCCATTCACTTTCCGAGAAGAAAAGACATCCAAAAGTTGGCAAGGGACAAAGGTCACATTCCCATACTCTCTACAAGATGGTACGAATGAAAAAATTCCATACATCTAATGGCATAGAGACCTAAAAACCACCAAAGGAAAGAAAGGGGAGTGTATAAAAAACCTGGATGTAAAATTAGAGAGAGCGTGGCAATCTTGGGAAAAGAGCCCCCAAGATATCACACCTTTGTTTCATATAGATAACTCACCCTGGGGTCCATAATACAAGGGTCCAAGGTGGAGAAATTCCAGGAGAAACTCCCAAGATGTCCCAGAGGTGGAGAGCAGTTCGCACAGCACAATGCTGTGGAGCGGAATGACGCCATATACCAAGGGGCAAGGGGGATGGTTGTGGGTTTGGGTGACTTGCGCGGTTGCCTGCGCTCCGGGCAGTTCACGACCCTGTCCCATGCAGATCACCCTGCGCATGTGCACCTTCACACTAGGCGCCTGCGCCACAGACGGACCATCTCTGGCTGGGTTCCCCACATCGCGCATGCGCACATCACAATGCGCGATGTTGCTGTTTGGTGCAGGGACGTCTTTTGACGCCTTGTGCGCGGCGCTCCCCCGGGATGCGGATGGCGGCGCGCGCGCACCCATCTACGCCGCCCACATCACCTGGATTCCTTTCCCTTTCCATTAGGGACAGGACGCAGCCCAAGGGGCGGGTCTATACGTGATGACGACGGACGCTTTTGCGTCTGACGTCACCTGGGTACACCCACTGGGGCGGGATAGAGTCTTTCTCCATCTATAAAAGGACACCTGAGATGGTATATGGCGTCATTCCGCTCCACAGCATTGTGCTGTGCGAACTGCTCTCCACCTCTGGGACATCTTGGGAGTTTCTCCTGGAATTTCTCCACCTTGGACCCTTGTATTATGGACCCCAGGGTGAGTTATCTATATGAGACAAAGGTGTGATATCTTGGGGGCTCTTTTCCCAAGATTGCCACGCTCTCTCTAATTTTACATCCAGGTTTTTTATACACTCCCCTTTCTTTCCTTTGGTGGTTTTTAGGTCTCTATGCCATTAGATGTATGGAATTTTTTCATTCGTACCATCTTGTAGAGAGTATGGGAATGTGACCTTTGTCCCTTGCCAACTTTTGGATGTCTTTTCTTCTCGGAAAGTGAATGGGAGGCAATGCTATACATGTGATGCTATATATGACTATGTAAGTGTATTATTCATAGTGTATTATCTATACATACTGAGTATTTATGTATACTCCTATGCAATATATGTTTCTCTACTCTATGTTAAAATGGGGTACGGAATTTCTCTCTCTTTTTATATAATTGACATGTCTTGATATTCTGTAGATGGTGACTATAATTCCCTGAGGAAGATAGGCATATTTTCAGCTATTTGGAAACGCGTCGGAATTCTACACCTTCACCTACTTCAGATATGCATATCATTTTGTACCATTTGTCATATTGTTTTTAAAGAATTTTTTCTAAAATTTCTGTATGTTTTTCTACTTTGTAAAATAAATTTATAAAATTATCTCATGTAGCCTATATGGTTTATCTAGTTGCCGGTATAGTCCCACCTTTAGAGGTTTTTTCCTATACCAGTTATGGGGATGATGGCAACCAATATGTGTCTTGAGAATTGAGTTCAATCTATTTCAATTTATTCAGGGTGGAAAATACACCTATACCTCATTCATGAACTCATTTCCTTGACACAGCCCTAATACTGAACAATTAAAAGTAATTAGATTTAGTTCATAATCCCTTAGAAATCAGGTGGTTCCTATATCTGATCTTTAGCTAGGGGGATCTTTTTTCTTATCTAGACACTATTTCTTCTCCTTATTTGGGGAGTGTCACTTATTTATTCTTTCACTTTTTTCCAGTACCTTTTTTCAGATGGATGAGGTATTTAAGGGAACGGGGAATATGGGGGACCTGCAGGGGAGGGAATGGGATGATCTTATGGCAAATATCCATTGCAACTATCAAGGAAAAGAACAAACTTCCTCAAATCTGACTGCTTTGTTTTCAAACCTCACCAAGGTGTTGGAAAGGAAATCAGCCTTACATTGGCATATCCACTCCTTGGAGAGATACATTCGTGAAAACATCAACCCTATCGGCCTACGCATACAGATTTTTCCAATTCTGGAAAATATCTCCAAGGAGCTTAGAATTAACTGGGAGAGCAAGTTAAACGATTGCTCTAGAAATCTTATGCTATTATTGCAGAATGAGTATAAGTCACAACTATTAACAATGAATGATGAGATTGGATCTCTTTATACACGGCTTACTCCCTTGAAGAGTCATGAGGACTATAATAAATCAGAAATTAAATTAAGAGAACATTTGGAAACTTTTGGCAAACAAATTTTGATCAAAAAAGAGAAAAAATATTGGAGAGATAAAAATGCTTTTGGAGAGAACCGTGCCTATAAATGGAATATAGATAAAAAAATTAAAAATTCTAAAACGACCCGAAAAATTAAAAAGGGTCAAGTTGATGATCTGTTTAAATCAAATGACGATCTGTCAGACACGCCCTCTAACTCCTCCTCCTCAGTCTCCTCCCACACAGGCCGGCAATCTGGGAAAAGGAAAAGTTTGTTCCCCAGACAACAGGATATGGAAGGTGAGGTCCATCAACTACCTAAAAAATCGGCTACTGATCTCCATATGGATCGGGACGGTAAGACAGGCACTACTGCAAAAAATTCAACAGGTGGAATTCTTAAAAACAATCCTTCTAATCGTACTGTTAAAAATAATAAAAAGGACCAAGGAGCGATCCCTAAAACCCAACGTACACAACTAGATGATTTTTTAGACCGGAACCGGATCTTACAGATCCCTCCGTTACCCATTCCACCGACACAAATAGGAATTCTCCAGTCAGTGGTAACTCAGATAGAGACGGAGCCCATCACGGTCAAGGGTCTAGTGAAGGAGGTCTAAATATTATAAATTTGTCCTCCTACACACTTTCGAAATATGAGCAGGAAGTACTAACTTTAGGGTTATCCTTTTGTCCTAATAAGAGCTCAGACGTCTTTGAGGTGATCAAGGACATCCATCTTTTTGCTCGAAATTTGTTTTACAAAAGTCTTTATAAAAAACAAACCAAAAAAGAAGGTGATTTACCACCCAATCTGAAAGCAGCAGATTTTAAAGCCTTGAGGGACCTCAACCTCCTTTTATTGGAAAGTGGGGCTTGGGATGAACAAGAGGATGATCCTCTTGACAGTGAGGGGAGTGAGGAGGAGGAAGAGGAGAGTGTCACATATGAACCAAAAAAGTTTAAACGCAGATCACATGTTTTTCCACAACTTAATCAGAATCCAGCTTTGGCATTATTTGTTAAACAAACTGCCAAAGATTTGGAAAAATTAAGAGAAGATTCAGGACAACAAAACCTAAATGGGGGTCAAAGGAAAGCACTTCAATCTCTTAAAAACAATTTTGACATTACAATTAAGAGTTCCGATAAGGGAGGAAATATCGTAATCATGAACAACTCAGATTATGAAAACATGGTCCTCAGAATACTTAATGACTCGAATTGTTACAAGCCAATCGCCCCCTCGTTGGTGGATAAATACAACCAAGACTTTTATGTACTGGTTGATGAATCCTTCAACGTGGGGACAATTACTCGAGAAATCTGGGACTTCATCAGAACCAGATACCCTAGATTACCCACTCTATATGCTCTCCCCAAAGTGCATAAGAGTCTCAAAAAACCACCGGGAAGGCCCATTGTGTCGGGCAATGGATCCATCACTGAAGGAATCAGTCAGGTCATTGATGACCACCTGAGACCCCACGTCATGGATCTAC